>OX155980.1:6324462-6389462 GCA_944548615.1 Micropterix aruncella
TGTCGACTTGACGTCATCTATCCTTGAAACGATGTGTTGGCCACCTAATCCCGAGTGACCATGACGGGCAAAGGCTGCACATGCGACTTAGAAACCATGACCGAACTGGAGGACGAAGCAACCCGGCCAAATCTGGTAGTAAGGGCGCGAGGTCGACCCGCTGGTTTCAGTTCCTAGTGTCTCGAGGTAAGGCGTTATACTCTCACGGGCAATCTGACATAGTTAGACGGTGGGCTGTGTTGTCTCTGCGTTCACCCTGACGGTTGAAAGAATGATCCAATATCGTTCCAATAACTATGATATAACTATTGCACAAAAATGTCCGCCTAGAAGATGTTGCCATTAGGCAACAAGACGGGTTCCACGAACACGTGTCAGCCGTGTAGGTATACAAAAACTCAAAATTATAGCGGAAGAAACGTATATATGTAAACGTAAGCGTATACTCACTTCATATCTTTCGGCGACCCGAGCCACATCACCGGGCAAAGGATAACTCCAATGACCAGCAACCATATGCAGAATGAAATGTTTAAAACATAACCAGACATTTTTAATCCAAAGAGTTGTAGATTTTGCGAAGCTAAAAATGAGGCAACTTTTAATATATATTTCATTTTTAAAACAGATAAAAACTACATGTTTCTCATAAATAACCTTTAAAAATAAATTTCAAGATTTTGTCACCAGGCATATTTTAATGATATAACGTTAGGCTTTTTATTTTAGGTATATTTCTAATACGTTTGTTATTAATTTAATTAAATTGATGACGGAAAAAATATATAAATATTTTTACCCAACTGCCAAAAAAATAAGTTATGTAATGGGCTTATACGAGTATGTATGTACATAAATATGTTTATGAAAGTATGAAAGTATGTGTATGTATGTATGGTGTATATATGTATGTGTATGTGTATGGGTGTGTATATATATATATATAGTGTGTCCGGAAATAATTTAATTTTTTTAATTCGATATATCTAATAAAGATATCGTTGCGGAGGGTTGATATTCTTCGAAGTAGTTCTTTTGGGCATCCACACACTTTTTTCAGCGACTCTGCCACGCACGATACGCGTCCTGGAAGACTTCACTGGGACCTCGGCAAGGACCCTCGTCACAGCGTCTTGGATGGCTTTAATCAACCCGATTGATTTAAAAGAGGGAAGGAGGCATATTTTTATTCTATTCCAAATTATGAAGGGAAAAAATCTTGAAAATTGGGTTCTATATAAATTGGACTTTGCCAGTTAGAGAGATTCTCTACACATAAATTAGTTAAAACTTGATTAAATGACGAAATGTAATTCAAATACAAAACAGTATTCCATGCGCCTTCCTCTCCATTTGTAGACTTGGTCATGTTTTAACTTTCCTGCAGAGGGAAAGTATCGTGGGAGCACTTCTGTGTGTAAAATTTGACATAGCAAGAGTTGAAAAAGTCGTTGTTGAAATTGGTTCAACATGGGGCGCGCTAGTCATACTTTAATCTCAAAATTGATATTTGGTACACGGATGTGTTATTAGGCCAAAACTACATTGTAAAATTTTGGTTGGAATATCTCCAATACAAGCCAAACAAATATTTTGTAAACTCCCTTATATTTAGGAAAATACTACATCATTTTGGAAAAAGAACGACAATGCGAAAATAGTACTAAAATATTGCGAAAATACTACGGGAAGGGGGGGGGGATTGACGCGCAGGGGTGAGGGTTGGGGTTGGCGCGGGGGGAGGATGGGGAGAATGTGGGGAGAATGGGAGGAGGGAGTAGGGTGGTGGGATCCACCACCTCGACCTCGAGGGGGTGGATTTGGAATGGGGTGAGCGAGGGGGGAAGGCAGTATTAGCTGGGGGGGGGGGGCTGTCTACTAGCCGGGAAAGTCTTGGGGTCACCCAACCGATTTTTTTCTAAAGTGTTTGATCGTAATGTTCTCTTTTGCCGAAACTTTTGCTTGATGATATATGAACCTATGTACGAGTTATGGACGAGACAAATGGACGAGTTGTTGAAATATTTTATTAGGATACGCATGAGTTCCGAATAAACTATAATATAAGTAATAAGAAAACACCGACTCTTACAACGAGTATTTTTTCACCTTAGGGATTATTATGGATATTTTTTAATATTTTTTTTTCAGACAGATCTTACATAATATCTAAAGATCTTACCTACGAGTAAATTTGGTATTCCAGCACCGAAAACAGTCACATCCAGTAATACAGTGACGACATTTTTCATCGTGTTTCCGTATGCTAATTCTGCAATGGCTGCATACGGATATCTGAACAAAATTGAGTATTATATAGTCAATTTGGCTATTCGGCGACTCTTTTAGCTAAATAGAAAAAAAGAGTCGCTGGTCTTCAAGATATAAGAAAATCTTATAGACCGCTGTTCGAAGTAATGATGTTGTTTCTACTCTTTATTGTGAAATTTTACAATGGGGGCTTTATTATCATACTACAATCTCTTACAACAGCAATTGCTTAACATACAAATGATGTAGGTACCCCAAAATAATTGTAATTCGGGGTGTTTGTTTATAGGAGGCTTTTATTTATAATCTGTAGGAATAACTTTTGAGTTTTAGTTTAAGGTTCAAGCAAACTGATTTAGAATCAGCGGAGCATTTAGATCTCAATAAATAAATTGTATGGCAACCCTCCCCCCCATATAACCATCTTCCAGTGATCACCCCCCCCCCCAATTTTAAATGACGTAATATATGGACGGCTACATAGCAGCAAATACTAGATTGTTTATTTAACGGAAATTTTGCCGTGATTTCAATCAATAGTTTTAGTCGGTGGCATATCATTTTTTAAGAACCCATTTTAAAACTTGTTTGCTATTATAAAACTTTTGTACAATTCTAAAACTCATACATTAAGAAACTTAACAATACTATTTAATTAGATAAGTACCAACCTGTTTTTATTGACAATATTGGGATCGACTGTTTTCGCTAAGACCCAACATTTTCCCAGCAACGTAGCCGTGTAAATTTGCAAGCCGAAAACGAACAGAACTACAGGTATGGCAAGAAGACCTAAGAGAAAGAAAATTTATTGGCTGTTTTAAATATGAAATAAATAATAAATAAATTATAAATAATAATAATAATAATAAATAAATAATAAATACCGCACGATATCACAGTTTTGGGAAGGGCAATCACAGGAAACACTCCAAACAAATCAATTATGCAAAGTACGGTGAACAGCAACGACAGTCCTTGGCCGCCGTTGAATGAATTGGATGAGTTTGAGATGTCTGAATTCAACAGAGGAGTGTCCTCGTTTATTATAGTCTCCATATTACTTATTATTCATTTTATAATAAAACGGAAAAGCAATCGATTAGCTTTTCGCTGCGAAACGAAATGGGCGATTGGTTTGCACTACGTTTGCAATACCTTGATCGAGATCATTGTTTTTCAAACTGTTTAATAAAATAAATTGTGTACATATATCGTATTTTATTTAAAAGAAATAAAGTTTAATTTTTATTTCCATCCCTTTTATATATTGAATTAAAATAATATAGGCGTATATATAATATATATTCGACGAGGTATTAAAATTATAGGATTTTCAGCTTCCGCAGAAGTCCTCTAATTTTAGATTATCGTTGAAATGAACGCGAGCACAGCCGAAATGACGTCTTTATTTTTGTTTTAAGGGTTTGGTTATGTCCTACATGTGTTCAATCTGAACAGTCGTTCCTGAGACCCACATGTTAGCATAGTTGATTTTTTTAGATCCAGATAGTATGAGAATGTCACCTTTCTTTAAACTACTGTCGCCTTAGTTTATGGGGTTGAGTTTGTATAATAAACTCTTCAAAAAATAACTTCTATATTTACTAAGGTGAATTATACATTTTTACTTATACTTATCTTACTTACTTACGCTTACTTACATAAGCGTTAGATAGCAGTGAAAGACAATGTTTTGATTGAAGCTTTTATTACTTCACGGGCCATGCTAAAAAAAATACGTGTGGCACTCGGGGACTGCCGCGGTAAAGCTATTGCATAGCATTTTTAACAACTTATGCAATTATAATTATTTATTTATTTTATTTATTTTATTTTTTCTGATATCAGATAACTGCGCTCTATCGGAAAACTTTGAAATTATTCCGAATCATTTGCGGCTGCGAAAGCAAATGATTCGGAATAATTTAAACGTCTTCCGATAGAGCGCCGCGCACGATTGTTTTATTCGATAAAGCAAAAAACCGGATATTATTCTTTGACTATTCGAAAAAATTCGTAGATAAAAAAATAGATAATTAAATTATCTTTAAAATGGTGCAGGTTTCATAATAATACGCCAGATAGTATTTGCGTAGTAGTCGTTTTGTGTTCGGTTAGACCTAATTTCACAAATTAATTACACTATGTAATATAAACAAAATCTAAAATATTCAAAGCTAAGAATATTAGGAAACTGTTTTTGTTTAACATATATTTTTTTCGAATCGTAAACAGTACTCGTTTAGACGTAATTATCAGTTTAAAATCATTAATTTTCGTTAAGAAATTTCTTCATTCGGTCGCCGCGCTGGCCTAGGCCCGCGATAAAAGCTATGCAATAGCTTAAAAACTAAAGGGATCAGACCTCCCAAAAGACCACGAGTACAAATTAAATAAATACCCTGATTCCGCTTTTGCAGGTAATAGATAATCGATTTTGCAGGTAATAGATAATCAATCACATTTTTTGCCTCAGTTCTAATGCCTTCAGGAGTTAAATCTATACTTTCACTGTCACTTGAAGAACTCATTTTTCAAAACCAAACGATGAATTTCTTACAATCCGTGAAAATTGTCGAAAACGCGGGCGACAAAAACAATTGACGTTCGCGCGTTTTTAATTTCATTTGTTTTTTTTTATTCAGCCGGCGGCGCGACTAGGGGCCGTCGTACCAGCCAGTCTTTATTCAAACAATATTTGCGTTCGATTTCTTCGGCGCTGAAGGCAAGATGTTCCAAATTTAAAAAGTCCGCCGCGACGATAAATTGCGACGCATTTATTCAAAAAGTGAGCCGCAAAAGATAATTGCGGCGCACTTATAAAGTTTCTTATAGAAAACACCTCTTTTTGGGCGCACTTAAAGTAAAGTAAAAGTAAAAGGTATTTATTTCCAATACAACCATACAATTGTGTAGGAATGACAGTAATTAATCTTAAATTAGTTACCTACTCAATTTAGACAAGAGATGATATACAATATATAGTTTTAAACTTACCAATTTACAAAAACATAGACTATATGATAACAGTTTACAACAAAACAATTAACGGTAAATAATATGTATTAGATTAAATGGGTAGATACGATGCTATGTATTTTCAAAATATTTTAAGAAGTCGTTATGGGCATACATGTTGATTTTAAGCAGATAGACTCGGATGGATCTCTTGAAAATATCGATGTTTTTAATTTCTTTTAATCTTTCGGGCAATTTATTGAAAAGTTTGAGGCCTAAGTATCGACTAGTCGCCTGGAACTTGGCAGTACGTGCTACGAACGGTTGGAGATACAGGGTTTTATTCCTGGTGTCATGCCGATGTACTTCCTCGTGGGATATGGCCGAGCTCTTATTGCAATAGAATTCGCAAAGAGCTTCTTGAGCAAAAATTGCATATACGGTCAATATCCCTAGTTTTTGGAAGTGTTCACGACATGACTGCCGTGGACCAATACCTACTATCGCACGTATGGCTCTTTTCTGGAGAGTGAATTCACTGTTGATGTGTGCTGCATTACCCCATAAAAGAATACCATAGCGCAGGTGTGACTCAACTAGCGCGTAATAGGCCGATATTACTTCAGTTCTCTCCAAACAATTTCTGATGCGTAATAGAGCATAGCAGGCTGACGAAAGTTTTGACTTAACATGCTCTATATGTAGATTCCATGACATCTTTGCATCCAGATGTAGTCCGAGGAATTTAACTGATTCCGCAAGTTCAACCGGGTAGTTAACTTTTATAGATGATGTCTTGCTATTAAAATTTAAAATAACAGTTTTAGACATATTTAGAGACATCTTGTTCGCATTAAACCAATCATCAAGTTCACCAAGAGATGTATTGAGATTGGCAGTGAGCGTATTTATGTTGTCAGCTTCAACTACAGCGCTAGTATCGTCTGCAAATTGGGTGACTTCACATTTAGATAGATTTGGACTCAGGCGTAAAGGCGAACCAAGTCGTAAAGGCGAACCAAGTCGTCCTTTTACAATACAATACAATCAACTACTCCAGTAGATAGGCATTCCTACACTTGGATGCGTCACAAAATTAAATGCTAAAAATTTCATTATTGTAAACATAACTATCGTGATAGTTGTCATGGCTGTAATATTATATTCAATATTACCTACATACAAATAATCAAAATATGCTAATGTGATGAGTCAGGGAGAATAATATATTAAAATAGAAATGCAAATTCTATGTAGAATAATCAAAAAATATATATTTTATTGCCAATCCAGCAATATGCCTTCGTATTTTTTTTTAAAATGAATTTAATTATATGAAAATTAGAATGTCAGCCATCATAATACCATTATGTTTAAAACTTTACGCATTTCATTAATCATCAACATGGAAAATAAACTCAGAATTTTCAAACTCCCTTATACCATAAATTGGGTTTCTTACCAAATTATGTATAATTATCTTTTTAAATTGGTCCTCTCCAAGGCTTTTCATTTGCTCTGGAATCTTATTATAGAAGGACAAATTTTGGTGAATAAAACTGTTTCGCACTTTGCTAAGTCGCTGTCGGTTTATGTGGAGATTGGATTTATTCCTCGTATCGTGATGATGAAAATCACTATTCACCGGAGCTTCTGTTAGGTGTCTACGAGCGTACATAATATTTTGGTAGATGTAAGAAGAAAATAGAGTCATTATTCCTGATTTTACAAATAGCGGCTTACAAGAACTTCTTGGTGAGACTCTATATAAACTGCGTACCGCTCTTTTCTGGAGGAGAAAAATTCTTTTTGAGTTTGGTGCCATTCCCCAAAACAGTAGGCCATACGTTATTAGGGAGTGGAAATATGCAAAATAAACGGATTTAGCTGCTTCAAAACCGCATAAACTTCTTATCTTTCTAATGGCGAATATGGCACTGCATAATTTTTTACTGAGATCATTGTAATTTGATATCACTCAGCTTTAGGCCTGCTTGAGGACTATCGTAATAAAAATCCAAATTCATTGTTATTCTCCCCCACCAATTCCTCCGAAATAATAAGTTGCTAAATCACTTAAAATGAAAAATTCAACAGACCTATGGAATATATCCACCAAAATCCTAAAGAGTTCTGTAACCGTAATCTCGCACAATCTATCTTTTATATTTAATCGATTCATGGAACATGGATTCTTTCCCACCGAAATGAAGATGGCCAAAGTAGTGCCGATATTTAAAAAAGGTTGCCCTGAAAACAGAGATAATTATCGACCCATATCGCTTTTACCAGTTTTCAGCAAAATTTTTGAAAAATTACTTCTTATCCGACTTGTTAATTTCTTTGCTGAAAACCAAATCCTGTCTAAAAAACAATTTGGATTTCAAAAAAATCTCTCTACGCAAGATGCAATCGCCAGTCTAATTAAAAAAACACTACTTGGGCTAGACAATATGATAAAAACCGTAGGCATTTTCTGTGACCTCTCTAAGGCTTTTGATTGCGTAGACCACTCAATTCTACTTGAAAAATTGGAATATTACGGCATTAGGAATAAGGAACTGCAACTCATGGAATCTTATTTGCAAGAACGCACTCAGATTACGCAAGTCAATAATAGCAAGAGCGCGCCACAGAATATCCGCAAAGGTGTTCCTCAAGGATCGATACTTGGACCATTTCTCTTCCTCGTCTATATTAATGACATCCCAGAGTGCCTGAAATCCGTGGATGATGAAATCATTTTATTCGCCGATGATACTTCACTTCTTTTTAGCGATAAAAGTAAAGACACTTTGGCCCAAAGAATAAAAGAAACAATAGACAGGCTTAGTATATGGTTCCAAGTTAATAAATTGTCACTTAACGTAAATAAATCAAAATCAATATGCTTCTCTTTGCGGCCGTCTGATTATAACGAAATAGACGTATACTTTGGGTCTGACCAGCTAGAAAATGTCTCCTCCACGAAATTTCTCGGATTAGAAATCGATCAAAAATTACAATGGTCTGATCACGAGATAGCCAGGAATGTTACCTGGCGGGCCGACACTCGCGCCCTTACTTCCAATTGTGACCAGATTACTCCGGTCTCTCGATTGGTTCCGAGTTCGAGGTCGCTTGCGCGGTCCTCTCCCTTACGAAGCGGTGAAACGGAGTGCACCGAATCTATCGCGGACCAAGGCGTCCTTTGCCCGACTCTGAACCGGGATCGGATGGCCAATGGTCATTTCAAGAGCAGTCGCCGTAAGGTAGACAACTACCCCCGCTCTATAGGAAACAATACAGTTCCCAGACTCCCCCGATTGTTAGTCGGAGAGCACAATCGATTGGCTAGCGCCGCTCGGTGCGCAGACCGTCCAGGAGCGCCAGAGGATTGTTCCCAGGGGAGACTGGTTGACCCAGTGTCCTACCCAGGCTCGCACCCCATGCGTGGAGGCCATCGGATGGGTGTTGACCCGTGAGTGTGACCGACCCTGAAACAGAATGGGTCTTCGTGGCCAACTCAGCAAGGGCCCATTAGCTCCCTAACTCCGACTAACAGTCGGGAGAGTCTGGAAGCTGTATTGTTTCCTATAGAGCGGGGGTGGTTGCGTACCTTACGGCGACTGCTCTTGAAATGACCATTGGCCATCCGATCCCGGGTAAGAGGCAGGCAAAGGACGCCATGGTCCGCGATAGATTCGGTATTCACCGTTTCACCGCTTTGTAAGGGAGAGGACCGCGCAAGCGACCTCGAACTCGGAACCAATCGAGAGACCGGAGAAATCTGGTCACAATTGGTAGTAAGGGCGCGAGTGTCGGGCCCGCCAGGTAATCATTACTGGCTATCTCGCGGTAAGGCGTTGGTCTCTTACGGGTTGTGGCGTAGCTAGACGGCGGATTGTTTTTGTCCAAAGTCTTCTACGCTCACTCCAGGGAGATAGAACGACTAATCGTTAAAACTCCCTGTGGTGATGGGCTCACTCGTTGTAGTCGACAACCCAAGTTGTAGGTGGTTATAGCTTTGGTCAAGACCTACCTTATTAATTAGACATGTGCTTAGCAAAATCTCATAGTTTTCGAGTTAGGCTAGATTTATTAAAAATAACTATTCTCAATCTTTCGACTCTCTTGAGTAAAAACCTTTTATTAGTAACCTTTTCATTAGTAACTTTCGTTACACTATCCATCGTTGCATAAATAAGTTTAATTCACTTTAAAAAACCCTTTTTTTTTATAAAAAATTAAAATAATGATATTTAGATCAACTCATGTCATTGTTTTGTTATTAAGTAGGTTTTGACCTAAATTATTACCACCTAAAGTCTGTTGATCCACTTCTGGAACACCCCCTACGTAAGAAACTAATAAATGCATAATTTTAGAAGGGTTCGTGGAAATCGAATTGTAAATTTTGCAGTAAATATTTAAAAATAATTGTTTGAGAATCAATTGAAGCTCGACCGGTTTAAAGGTGATACAAAATACGTATAGAAATTCGATACCTAGGCGGAGGAAAGTACCACTGGAAAGTACAGAAAAGAAGCCCTCTAAATAATATTATTATACATAAGCGTAGTGTCAGCAAGGAAGTCACCAACTACCACCAATTTAAATTGTTATATTTTTAAATACCTTAAAACACATTTTTCCTAAAGATGTTTTCATTTAATTAATACTACTATTATTCTAAAAGATGGCAACTACAGAAATCTCTGCTTAAGGGCAACACTCTGTTCGTTCACAAATGTCACATTTTGCACCTTAACTTTTTACGAACAGAGGAATTGACAGTGGCGCCATTTTTAAAATTCAATTAAATGGCCGCATATAAAATTAAACGTTCATACAAATCTCAATTACAATGAAAACATAAAAAACGACCTAATTAAAAAAATATATTTAAATTTATCATAAGAATGACGTACATGCACTGGATAATGAATGAACGCCCCTTTTTTATATTCAGAACCTGCGAAAATTCCGTTCTGTCCATGGAAATGGCATGAATATTGTTTGTCATATAACCGTTTGTTATATTTCTATTTTTTATGAGTTAAATGTTCCTAAAATGCTACGAATTCGGAGCACATAAGCGATTTAAATATAGGAAGGATGGCTTCTAGTGGCCATTGAACGGTGAACCGTTTAGCGTTGCCAGGTGAGTAGCCATAAATATTCGGAATAAATTATAGTATCGTATCGTACCATATCGTGACAACTAAATTTGGAATTTGGATCACATAATAAAGTTTGTTTATTTTAAACAAATCTAAAACTATATATTTTAGCATATTTAGTCACATAGGTGTCAAGTAACCTATACTATAATCTATTTAAATAAAAATGGGCCAATTCGTGATATATGACATAACAGTTGTTGGTTGGGCTTGGCACCCGCACTCAACTTCAAACTTTCAGACACCTCCTATCGGAAAGTAACAGATAAAAATGTTGTTAAAGGTGGTGGTGAATTTTCCAAACATTCAACATTAATCTCGCTCTCGCCTAATAAGGGGCAAAAATTATACGAAGAAGAAATTTCAAAAGAATGTATTTTTGTAAATTTCTATTCAATTTAAACATTATTAAATAAGTCGCCCTACACGACTCCGACTAACTTTCTTGTTGTCACGAAAATTGAAATATACAACAAACAGAGATTATTTATAATTTCATCGAACGGATTAAGCAAAATATCTTACTGACGCAACGCTGTCATAATAATGCCATAACATTCGAAATTTGAAATCAAAGTGACATTATCTCGGACGCATACTGCCACAGTATAAGAAAATTACGAAAAAAATATATATTTTTTTCATATTGTACATTATTTTAAGGAATTTCAAAACTACCTAGTTGACTATGTATTGGAGGGAGAGCGTCAACTTTATAATATTGCCCGCTCTTATATGACCGGCCCCATTCATCGTCCAATGCTTTCGAACGCGAAATTAATCGCGCTCTCTGGGTACCAACGCGGCCTTAGGAAATATTTTTATTTAATATGGCATTTAAGTAACTAACTAATTGAAACAGTATGTTTTTAAACTATGTATTCGGGTTTTTATTGAAACTCGCATTTTTGGGTTAAATAATACAATACGCCCAAGACAATAATAATCTAAATATCCATTAAAAGTTTCGGATAAACGACGCTTAAAAACGTAAATTTAACAATGTAATTGTATTTCAATAATTATTCTCTATTTATTAGGGCTTCAGCAAAAATAAAAAAAAAATCGTGTTGAGATATTAGCATTTAGGAGTGCATGCTAAATTTTAGCAAAATCGGACTGGTAGTTTAGACCTTTGTCGTTCTGACGTACAGACATCCAGCCGGACATTTTTAAAATGTGTCCGCTCAGTCCGGCATATGTATTCACAGTTTCAAAAACAGTTTTTTGCGTGAACCAGACCAGGACTAACGATATAAAACTGCTTTCATACAAAACTAAATTGGTCCAAACAGTGTACAAGTGGTTTTAAATTCACACTATACTATATAAATAGCAAATAAATCGAGTTACTTCACCTTTCTTCAATTGAAGGCAAATATTTTTGGTCAGTGATGTTGACAAATCTCGAAAGATTGTTCTATTGTTAATATCTCTTATTACCATCCCGTATCCTGACACATGCATGTATTTCATCATTCATCGACTAAAACAACATCACACTGGAATGTTGTGGTATATTTTTAAATTCCTCAACTGCCACCTCTCTTCGTTCAGTGATTGTAGAAATATCGGTAATCCTGTACCAAAATCTTCTTAATCGCCCTACCTATACGAATGTACGTGATATATCAGCTATATTATCGCCCGAACGCCACAAGCCGTATCACGTACGTTGGAGTAAAAAAAAACGAAACCTATAAAGCGTACTTGATACGTCAAATTGTTCCTACGATTCTAAATACAAACAAGGGTCATAAATGAGTCTATTGTGTAAAAAAAATCTGTTATATTGTTGGACTGGAGCCTAGGCTTTTCACGCGGCTTTTCTGCCACAGGTAGGGGTGACTCGGAAGCGGACTGTAAATGTATTTCCAATTTATTTTACTCACCCCTATCTCGATTTCATAGGTTTTCTTCCTCCGTTGTCGCCGTTTTACTCAGGTGGTGGGGCTTTTTCTGGTCGGGGAACTGCTTGGGGACACCTGTACGCACTAATGTATATTACCGGGTTTTCGAATAAGGAAGGTAAATCAAAGAGTTGTTTACGAGATCAACCCTTTATTGTCTGGTATCACTACGAATTTAAATTTAACCCCTTTACTCTTATGATTTGATTACACCTTTATCTTTATGATTATGTCAGTATACTCGCGCGATAAACTTTGCCAACGACATGACAAGTGTCAAATTCTCATCCACTCGAAAGCTTCAGAGTGTATGCGCGCGAGCGATGACTGGGTTAGATTAACGACATTAACTCAAAATTTTCGACTTCTATCATTTGAAAGCACCGCCTACATTTTGGGTTGGTCCAAAAATAAATGCTTTATGAGACCGTTACCAATAAAGGGAACGAACCAATAGTGTTCTAGTGGGCGTTACCTTCTGTAGTCGACTACACCAGGGTCATTTAGAACAATGGGCGCCGGTAGCAGGTTGCAAGGGGCACACTTGCACCCCCTTGTAGAGAAAAAAATACATATTAAACATTAGTTTTTTTCTTAGGTTACTGTTCGAATAAAAACTTAAGGAAGCTGTCCAAATTTGTTCATAACCCTATCATTAAATTTAGTGTCCTACTCTACTCTTTTCTATTTTATTAGGTAATAGTATATTGTGTATATGCAGATGCACCCCCCTGAAAGTAATCCTAGCGGCGCCCATGATTAGAATAATCTTCTATTTTCAATCATTTATTTTTCCGCCCCCGTATTATGCTAATTCTAAAATTTACATAATAATTAAACGAGTTACTTAAGCTAACGGCTTTAATTACAATAATACTACTATATGCGATGTGAATATATTATTTTAACTAAATTTTCACACCGCTATTTAAATTATTTTAATTTAATTTTATCATGACGCAAATCCTGCCATTTATTGAATATTTTTATTATATGATTATTACTACTACTAGTAGTAAATGGAGTAAGGGGCTTATTTACAGCCCATGATGTCACCTGGAACTATAAGATATTTTGTAAATACCCACTTTGTGGTTGGATCAGTAGTCTGCTAGTAGCCCGGTACTGCTTACCAGTCCATGCAGAACACTGGCCTTCAAGTTGGGCAGATCGCTGGGTTGGAGAAAGGCTCGTCCCAGTAAACTGTGTCTTTTCGCGGCGAGGCCTGGGCAGCGACCAACGATGTGATGCTGTCTTCAGGTTCTTCGCCACGTATTCGGCAGTCCTTGCTCTCGGTCAAGCCAATGTTGAATAGATGTAACAACAGTGGTGAACGGTTTCGTGCAGCTTGGGCCATAAGATATACTTTGTTCTCGGATCGGCTCACTCACAATTCAGCTCCTATTCAGAAAAAAAATATTTTTCAGTTTTTTTCCTATTTTTTTTCTTAAACGTTGCTTACCTCGTTGTACTAATTCATACACAAAAAAAAGCCCGCACAGTAATAACATCCCGTATAACATTGAAAGGGGAATCTCGTGAGCAGGGTCCATAGCCCCCGGTCTTAATCTGGCAGGTAGGTTAGGTACTCAATCTTCCCTGCCGCATGGCTAGTGCACTCTAGCTGCAGCTCTTGTAGTCGTGTGGCGGCTGCAAACCAAAAAAAGTCTCGAGTGGCACTGACGACGCAAAAATAAAGTACATATGGATATAGCAAATTCTGTTTGCGCCTGGGTTATATTGTTTTTGAATTAAATTGAACTTCAGAACTGTATGATAGTTTTACTTAATTTGTGATGTCTGGCAACGCTGCATGAGCGAGACTGCGACTGTCTGCAATCGAGTAGCGGGCTAGCCGAGCCGTAACCGAGCGAGCAGAGCTTGTTGACATTCAACATGGCGGCATGTCGTCAGTGCTGTGCTGTGTCGTGCGTGGTAAGCGTTTTTCATATATTTACAACGGTTTAACCCGTATCTGCTCGATTTTCGAGTGCGACGTTTTCGTAAGGAAGTGAGGTTTGCGATAATTAGTCGCGCAGCTTGGCGCAGTGAGGGATAATCGCCGTCTCGTACGTTTTCGACACCGCTTGATTCCCTTGTCAGTATAGATTTTAAGCTGTCTGCTTCAATATCGCTGAAAATACGCTATTGTGCTGCGTATTCTTAGTTAATTTTGATCGGCTGCTTGTGATTTGCGTTATTTGGTGTTTCGTAGCGGGATTCGGGCTGAATATGGCCGATCCGACGACTTTTCCAAGTAGGTACATTAGGTACATGCAAGAGTCGATTTTTCAGGTAAAAGGATTTCGATCAGCAGTATATTGACGATGCATTTTCGGAGTGATTGTAGTCTGTTGCTAAGCGGTACAATCTCTTAGCTTCATTCGATGAAAAGAAACGAATTGCGTCGGCGTCTTGCTTTTTCATTTAGTTTGACGTTTTTCTTACATTCGAAAAAATAAGCATCGGCCGGGTATGTTGTGTTCGCAGTGCGTGTTCTTTACATAATTTATTGCCGTTATGTTTGTTTTCGTCTCGTTGTTATCAGTTTTATTGGTGAGAGTGGTGTCATGACCCTTGGAGACTGTTAAACAAGGGCAGTGGCGTTTTGGCATTCACTGACTTCCCCGGGTTGTAGGAACATACTAAAAACTTGTAAGTGTTGAAACCTGCTAGGATGAAGTTTATTTACTCTTCAGTTTTAGCTTTGAAAGCGTTTTTTTTGCGAAATGTTCTTCAGTACTGCAAATCCTGCAATCGTAAGTTTTGTACAGACGTTGTTCTGTCATACGTCAATGTCCTCGCCAAACCTCGCAGTGTTTGTTTCCTTGGTGTTGTAGGATTCTCACTGAAGCTCCTTGATGGTAGGTCTTTTCTTGCCTGTCTCCTGCCTCATCCCGGAATTTGGTGCACTGGTTCTTTTGTTATTGATAATTCCAATAGGCACTGACATTCTCACTTTCTAACGTGCCTATTCTGACAATAGGCATGTTTTTGACCCATAGCCAGTATTGCCCTTGCAACTATGAAAGTTATATACACACGCAGTGGCGTAACTAAGCCGGTGCCGCACGCGGAGCCCTAATTAGTACCCCCAAAGTGTTTCGGAAAAGCTGAATATTCACCAGTAGACAGTGGATGCAATAAAGAACTAGAAATAAATGGTCAGACTGCTTAACAATGAAGCCTTGCGTCAGTATTACTCGTCCCTGCAAATACGCCAGAACGTATTTCTCGGTAACTACCGGTAAATATAATGGACTAAATTTTTGTGACATGTATGGAGTCATGCTGACGCCACGCATTCTAAAGTTAAGAAGTCTGACCATTTGTTTCAAGTTCTTTATTGCATCCACTGTCTACTGATGAATTTTCAGGTTTTCCAAAACACTTTGAGGGTACTAATTAAAATTACACCTTTCCTAGTACGCCAGCGCCAGGTGTCCCGGAGTCTGGCCTGCTGACTACCCCAGCATTCTATGGCCAAAATACTGTCTGATCTGAAAGTATCAGCTTTTACAAAACTTGTACATTTTTGTCGCTGCCTCTTGGACTGACACGCCATATTGACTCGGTGACATTATTTACTACCTTCATTCACTCGCTGCGGGATTCCTTCGTTCCAGGGAGGGAGCGAGTATTTTGTACGGAATATTATTGTCTTCTTTGTCTCTACTTTTGAATTTTAATTTTCGGGCATCAAATCGAGATTATTTTAACGCTATCAAACCTTTCTACAATTAAGTATGTAGATACAGCTAGTGCCGTTAGAAAGGGACGGAATCTGTTATTGCTAAAAACATAAGTTTTGATGACCGGTCAAAAACGATTTTTGATAATCACTGTTAAAAAACGATTTAATTCATTTTCTTATTTATGTGACGAACTAGAACTTAATGAAATTAAAGCAATCTGTAGAATTATGATGATTATTCTAAAAGCATATAAAGATCAGGGATTGGTGAATGACAACCCTGACTTGCGGCTGGCAGCGGTGACATTTACAATAGATTAAAGATGTTTCGCTGGTGTGATACACTGTGGCGTTGCTATGTTGCAGAAAGCTTGTATTGCACGATGCTCACTCTTAATTTTTGCTCCATGAAGGGTTTAATTATCAAAATGTTTTATATTTTATGTTAGTTGTAAGTAACACAATGTTTATGTTAAAAAGAGTTAAAAAAATTAAAGTCCTGTTTTAAAAATTTAAAAAGCGTTACTGAGAATGGACATTCGATCCAAGTAAATAACCCAAAAAATAGACAGTCAGCCCAAATAATTCTCGTAGTTTTGAAAATCATTATATATGTAGTGACTTATGATGAAGAACCATGTAACATTTAATCAACAAACATTTTTAATTCCAAGAGACGGTTGACCTAATTGTGGACTAATGCCAAAAATATCAACTTGCCTGATGGCAAATAGTATTCAAAGAAATAATAATTTCTTTTTAAACGAGTCTCAGACACAGCAATTTTGCATTGTATAGAAAACAGCGTCTTTCTCGATTGCAGTATTAATTCACTTGAAATTACCCCACCAATAACAATTCCACCGATATATAAGCACATACAATTAGCATTATTATTCACTGTCTTAGTGTCTCTGTCAACATTATCACTGGTAATGCATCTGTCCTTAACTTCTCTTTAGGATAATTAACTAGTCTAAATATTAAACACTGTGTTTATCTACTGCATGTCATCGCCGAGGAAACATTACAAAGTTGGAACTCTGATCATCAATAACTCACAATACCAGAGAATCTCTCACATAGCTATTCCTCAAGGTGTTCTCAAAAGTCACCGCGGAAGCCGGATACCAGACAGTAGCTTCTCTTAAACCAAAATTGAAATCAAAGCGAATACGCCGCCAGATGTCCGCTACTCGGCCCATGCGGATATGCAAACGTTCGAAAAATATGCCAGCCTTTACCTGCGCATAACGCTAACCAAAGGCGTTTCTCAAGATGTATCCCTCTGCCCACATTCCTGGCACCCTCTTCCCGCAATGCCCTGTCGCTGGAGAGAGAGTCTACTGTTGTCTCGGCATACTGTGCCGCGGGTGGGAGGTGAGCAGGGGGGGAGGAATTGTTTAATGTTCCTTCAGTTTTTGGTAGATATTTCGAAAATCGTTTTGGATTAGCGTTACAACTGCTAGGAAAATAAATATCATAGCATTTTCTACAAAAATGTAGCTTTTTAACTGCAGGATCAATACATTAGGAGCAGCGAAGGAGTCAAATTTGGCAAAAAGACCTGCCTGGGCGCATGCGTCATTACTTTTTATCAATTTAAAACTCCTGTCACTCCTAAAGTATTGGTCCTTTAGGAAAAAGAAAAAAACGTGTGGAACTCGGGGACTGCCGCGGTAAAGCTATTGCATAGCATTTTTAACAACTTATGCAATTATAATTATTTATTTATTTTATTTTTTCTGATATCAGATAACTGCGCTCTATCGGAAAACGTTGAAATTATTCCGAATCATTTGCGGCTGCGAAAGCGGTAGATAAAAAGATACATAATTAAATTATCTTTAAAATGGTGCAGGTTTCATAATAATACGCCAGATAGTATTTGCGTAGTAGTCGTTTTTGTGTTGGGTTAGACCTAATTTCACAAATTAATTACACTATGTAATATAAACAAAATCTAAAATATTCAAAGCTAAGAATATTAGGAAAATGTTCTTGTTTAACATATATTTTTTTCGAATCGTAAGCAGTACTCGTTTAGACGTAATTATCAGTTTAAAATCATTAATTTTCGTTAAGAAATTTCTTCATTCGGTCGCCGCGCTGGCCTAGGCCCGCGATAAAAGCTATGCAATAGCTTAATAAAATCTATTAATAGGAAATTTCATGTAATTTATTTTCTTAGAAGAGTCACAACGCTAATCCTAAAGGCTTTTGGAGATATCTGCAAAAAATCGAAGATAGGGCCATTGGAACATCTCTTAACCCCTGCCCCGGATTTTAAAGCGACGATGGTAGCGATATACGTTGTCATCACTCGAAACGGGAGCGAGAAACCTTTCATCGTATGTTGACAGACTATAAATTATCGCACTGCGTTTAGGTGGTAGATCGACGTTAATCTATAAATAGAGCGAGACATCCTTCCGCGTCTGCTATAAACTTGTTCGGGAGATTTTTGAAGAGTTGCTGCGTAATCGTTTTCTTACAAATCGTGTAAGAACGCTGCAATAAAATCTGTTTACAAACTCACCCCGTACGAACAATGAAATAAGAAGTTAGGCAGCCACTGTAGACTTATTGTGATCACGGCGATTTCCCAGACGGCATCTCATACACTGTCGTCATTCTTAACCTTACTTTTGATATCAAGGACTATCTAAAACTCAGCTCTTCGTCATAGAGTGGGCAATTAGCTTCTTATTTTATTGCACGTTAGATATGACTTTGTAAGCAGATTTTAGCAGTGTTTTTACATGATTTGTAAGAAAATAATTACGCAGTAACTCTTCAAAAATCTCCAAACAATTTTCGTGCAGACGCGGAAGAATGTCTCGCTCTATTTATCGAATAATGTCGATAAGCCATTAGGCAGTGCAATAATTTATAGTCTGTCAACATAAGATAAAAGTCTTCCGCTCCTGCTTTGAGTAACTACAATTGTCGCTCCGGATCCCCTAGACTCAACACCCTATTCCATTCCTGACATCTTGAATAATAATTTTATTGATTTTCAAAATTACCGCAATGATTTGGGCTGACTGTCTATTTTTGGGCTAAATTGCTTGGATTAAATCGAAAGTCCACTCTAAATAACTCTTTCAAATATAAGAAAGGATGAGAATGTTGTTTTTTTTAAACATAAACAGTCATTCTTTGAAAGAAATCCGTTAGTGCCTCGTTTTCTTCCTGAATAAAAGGTACAATGTACTGCTAGCATACAGTTGGGCCACATTATACACAATGAATAGATCATTGATAACCAAATCAAAAGATTTTAGTATTGAGATCAAAGACTATAGCGGTCATTCAACAAACAAAACAAAAATAGATTTTACCCAACATTTCGGCGACTTGTGATGCCTTTATCCAGGGTAGACTGAATCGGTTAGTTGTGTCGGGTGTCGTCCAATGTTGTTCTGTGGTTAGGCAGCATACAAATGCTGTTACTGCTACTGCACAATGAGGGAGGGAGGGGGGGGGGGGGGGTTGGTTGTGAATTTCGAAATTCCACCATGCGGACAACACCCGCTGTATCTAGTTTTGCATCTTTGCTCTTGGCGATTGGCTTTCAGAATATTTTTAGGCGAGGGCTTCACCTAGTAGAGTTAGAAACCATAGTGAATGGTTCATTTTATTAATGTAATATTAAATGAACTCTATTGGCAATTGGCACGCTGATGGATGGAGTTGGTGAGTGGACAGAGATGGAGTAACCTCTTTAAAAGTATAGGGGTAATTTAACCCAGTTTTCCGACCACTGTTTTAGAGGCGGTTTCACGGGAGAATTCTGATGAAATAGCGGTGCATTAATATGCGTAAAAAGTATACATAAATGCTTCACAGGTAGAAATGATGTTCCTTCGCATAGCCGGCATGTTTTTGTGTTTAGTCGTCTTTTGTGAAATTTACCTTGGTGAACCCTCTCAAGAAAGTGAATTTTCTTTTATTTCAGTTTGTGCAAGTGATATGAAACCAGACTACATAATCATCATAAAGAAAATCTAACGCCCACGAACAACACACCCAGCAAGCATTGAGGACATCTGAGGATTTGTCACTTTAGACTGAATCATCATCATCTTTATTCAATTACATCTCTACTCTAAGATCAGTTTAATTGAAACCCAAGGACTAATATTGCATTACTAGTGAAAGTCTTTATTTTGTACAAATTTTTTTATACTGAGCGGTAGTGCGCGAGACTTGTATGCGTGTAAATTTGTGAAATAGCAAGTTACGAACATTTAAAGGCCCATATAGGCTGTGTGATTCATATCTATTAATGGATTCACATTACTTTCTGTGATATAAAGCTAATGAAAGTTTATTTAAGAATAAGATATCAAAATTTAGTTTTGCGGTTGAGAGGCAACGCAGCGAAGTATGTCTAGTAATCCTCAGTGGAAGATGTTCCAGCCGCCGGTCACACCACCCCCCCCACTACACAATATTCTAGACCTTCAACACTCATCCCTGCAAGCTAAACAGGTTTACCGAAATGGTGAGTAGCTATTTTAACAATCTACATTTAGGTCATACATACTGAAAAACTTGGAATCTGCTGTTTTTGGCAATTGATCAGGGTGCAGACTGGCTTCTGCATTCAAATGGCACCTAGGCATAGTATACCGAGATAACAGTAGACTCTCTCTCGAACGACAGGGCATTGCGGTAAGAGGGTGCAAAGAATGCGGGCAGAGGGGTATGTCTCGATGAACGCCACTGGTTAGCGTTACACGCAGGTAAAGGTTTGTGATTTTTTTAAATGTTTGCATATCTGCGTGGGCCGAGTAGCGGACATCTTGTGGCCATATAAAAACCCATACGACTCGTGACCTATTCGGTTCGATTTCAATTTTGTTCTAAGAGAAGCTACTGTCTGGTAGCTTCTATCAGAACAAAATTGAAATTCTGCCATCAAACAAAATTCACATATGACAGCCACTCCGCCGATGCAGATATTCAAACGTTCCAGAAATTTAACAACTCCCACCCGTGCGTAACGCCAACTACAGGCATTTGCCGTAACGCATCCCTCTGCTCACTTCTCTCGCACCTATCCCCGCAACGCCTAGCTTCTCGAGAGTGCGCTTACTGTCCTAATTCAGTATACTGTGTAAAAGCGAATTACGGGACTTGCACTTGGAGGGCGCAACAATGGGCACCTTCTTCTCGGGCGGCTGCTGAGCCAAGACTAAGCGGTGCAGCAAAGTGCGGCCGGGCGGAATCGAGAGACCCCTCTCTTGATTCCGCCCGGCCGCGGCTTTTTCCCCGAACAGCCGCGCACAGCGGTGTTGCCGGATTTTGCCTCGCACCTTCCCTTGCAGCTGAAGCTCTTTGGGAACCTTATTTCTGGATCAACCCTCGTAGTATTTAAAAACGAAATATTTTATTGATATGCAAATTCTATATTAACCTGGAATGTATTATAGAATTAGGAAACTAGCGCTTTCAGGAACAACTATGTTTTTATTTCCATTTCAACATTTGTGTCACTGGTTTACAGGGAGTTACAGTAGCGAGTATCCGAGCCCACCCAGGGATTCGTATGGTAATTCTGGGGGAGGTGGAGCGGGAGTTCAACGTTTCCCCGTAGTCGGTGGCTTCAGTCTGGATAGCTGCCCCATCGGAGACACAGTTGGTGTCTTCAACACGGCTGCACCCAACTCTTCTCAGCATTACGATCCGTCCGGGCACCCCACCAGGGAAACAGGAATAATCGAAAAATTGCTGGTAAGTGAATGAAGCTTTTGCAGCCATTTTTATTACGATTCATACTCATACATATTTATACATGATTCATATATGATTCTCGTCGGTCTTTAGGGAATCCTCGCTCGAGGCACTTCATTAACACCCTCAAAATTGCTATTCATAGTCAATTACTTGAGCTCTCCTGCACAGCTTACCCTCTAGACTAGAGGGTTTTCGAGAAATGTGCGCTAGCCGCTGTCGTTGCTATGGCTGTAGAATAAAGCTTGTTTCATCTGACTGTCGTTTGTTTTGTCATTGTGGTATCATTTTAAAAATTGCAAGTCTACATTTCCCCTTTGAGTACATTTGACGGCTGATACTTGTCATGCGCATGTTTTGGCGTAGCAACAATTGACGAGTCTGACTTGTCATTTTATTTAAAGCAAGCTTGCCTTGTAGTCGGGGATAGTGAATGTTTTCAGGACTTCTTAAAAAAGCAATCTGGCTTATTTACAGTGGAACGAAGCTAGTCTGGTGGAAATATTTCAAAACTGAAAAAATCTGTGTTTTACGGATACGTCGTAAGACACAGATTTTTTCTACTAGTTTAATAATACAAATTGATATTTTCACAGATTATCCTTTAAAAGAAGTTTGGCTACTTTTAGAAATCGAGGAATGCGTAAAAAATACAAACCTTTTTCTCTCATTTTCCCCATCCGGATTTTAGCTATTATTTTCTACTTTTTTAAGTGTCAATTGACATCTTAGCAGAGGCACCTGATACAATTTAAAATGTAGCTCATTCACTAGGTTCCCGTAACTAGCAGCTAGCTTACCAGGGAATATAGGATAGAGAAGTTGTCAACCGACAGCCTAGTCACTCACCGCCACTGCTCATTTGTTGATGTTAAGACTACATTTTCTCTCAATAATCATTAATAAACACAATGACATACTTTCACAACATATTTTGAACTCTGAATAGATGGTATCCGGTAACGAATGACGGCAAAATGTCCGTTGTAAATGCGGCTGAATGTTCAAAAAACAAATCAATCAACATGTCCCAGTACAAATGCATATAGTCTGTCAATATGAAGATTGATTCAGACTTGAAGCAATGTGTCCTATTTTACAATATTAAGGGTCTCAAGTTGAAAGGTTGTACGCACAAAAATGCAATTTTACAGAAAAGAGACATTTCAACCTTGTAGTAATACCGAATGTGGAAAAATATGTATGTTACTCCTTTTTCTTACTTGACTGCCCAACAAAATATGAGTGTAATGTGTTTAGGGTTCATCTATGTATGTTTTCCATTTCTTTATTCCACTATAACTTCTAAGCGCTCGAACCGATTGAGAAGTATGTGGTATTATTAGAACCGTTATGTCATCCGACTGTCATAGTGTACCGTAACTGTCAAAATATCAAGTAAATAGATGTCTAAATGTCCAAATCTGCAAATGTCAATAAATTAACATTAATATATCCTGTTTATTGTCAAATGAAAAGCCTGATTGAGTACATTTCGAAAATATATATGTATCTATATCTACATGAACCACAAATATTTCATAAAACATCTTTAAAAAAATTTATTATAAATACAGTAGTTCACTTTTTGTAACGGCAGCTGTGTTTTTTATTCCTTTTCATATATTTACTTGTAAATACATAGACATCTTATTTGTTAAACGATACTGTTACACCCTTTCAGTATTTTGTTTATTTTGCAAATGTTGTTGGTACGAACGACCTTTCAGCTTGAGGCCCTCAATATTGAACGTAATTATATTTTGTAATTTTAAAAATGTTGGTATAATTTTTTAAAATTAGTTGTGTTTAACAACACAACCGTTTGACAAATGTTATTCATTATTATGTAATTCATGATTCACTTAAAATATTTAAAGTATTTTATTTTATTCTATTTTTTTAGCACTCCTATGGATTCATCCAATGCTGTGAAAGACAAGCTCGCCTGTTCTTTCATTTCTCTCAATTTAGTGGTAATATTGAGCACCTAAAGATTGGAGATCCGGTCGAGTTTGAAATGACCTACGACAGGCGTACTGGCAAACCGATTGCGTCCTCCGTTACTAAGATTGCGCCTGAAGTGGTAAGTAGTCGACTTTGATCATAAGTAAATACAAACAAAACTGACACTTCTGTGGAATTATTGTTTTGATTTGGTAGATTTTGGACAGCTGCTTCAGATGATTTTTATGATTAGTAATCAATGAACATAGGTGCTTTGGCGATCATATAAACTTTATTTAAAGCATGCACCAGTTTACATGCTTTGAGTTTTTTGAGGGTTATTTTAGATCCTTGGAGCACCCTTTTAGATTTACGAGCACTCAAATGGGTTCGATATGTTTTCTGGAATATCATTTTAAATGTATCAGATTTCCATTAGAAATTCCATCCAAAAAAAATTTGCTCCGAATTAATAAGAAAGTCAATTATAGAAAGATTTTTTTAAATCGACTCGTTCTTGGGTAACAAAATTTTTAAATGCATAGTCTGATATGAAAAATTATTTTGATAGTTTGTTTTGTTTGCTCGTCAAGGTGCGTACAAAAACAGGAGCTGAAAAATACGCATCTGCAACTGCGTCTTGAAAAATATCTCTTTGTCTCACTATTAGTTTTACCTACCAGCATGCTTTAGTGAGTATATCCTAAAAAATAAGATTATTTGGTTATTTTATAATAATTTCTCTTTTAAATTGTTTTATTTGGTTGAGTGTCTCTTGTTTTAAATGTTTACTTCTACGACTGCCATACCAATGATGTTCGAATATCTGCAATGCTATTGTGCCAATATGAATGCCAGCTGGAACAACGCAGGCCAGAATGCCAAAATGGGCTTCTTTACATATTTCACCCCAAGCAAGAGTTTATTAACCTCTAGAGCCCCAATTGGCCGATATCGGCCACAACACGATTCAGCATGACGGCCCCGTTTAATTTAATTTTAATTTAATTTGTTTTATTTTATTATGTTTTATTATGTTAATATGTTTATTATTTTAATTATGGGTACAGTGGTTTGGCAGTAATGAATGTTTTGGTGGGACAGTGCCATAATTCAATTTTTTTTACAAATTTTTACTAAAATATTTTGGGACATCAACTTGTCAATCGGCTGAGGGGCCGAGGCCTGAAGGGTTAATGTGGCATTATCAGACAAAGCATTAGACGCACTTCTCTAATACCTTTATTTTTGCAATGCTTTATTTTTTATTTCTAATGTTGTTTTAGATGTAAGTTGTAATAAATTGTGCAATTGCTTTAAATTAAATATGCCGCATGCGGGCGTCCCCTTACCACTCACATTTTGTATCCCTATGAAGTTACTAAACATAGACATGGAGATCGTCCCTTTAGAGATTCATTCTAAGAAGATCAGTTCGGAAAAACCACCATCTGTCGAAAGATTTTTTTAAAAAATTTTTGTTTACAACACATTTTAGAGGCAATTCCCATCGCACTCTCCCATGAAATAAAATATTGCTGCAGTTTTATATACTGTACTTGAAAATAAAACTCTCAATTTAGATCTATGGGAAACTTCATCTGAATTTTCTATATTGGGAAATAGTGATTAGGTACAGGTGAATATAGGTACAAATGTTATACTTCACTATTTGTTATTTGCCGTACAATAGGTTTTCCTAAAAGGAATAATATTACTTATAGAAATATAGTTTGCAATACAATTTTGGCATATATTAATAGTAATAATAATTATAGCATATATAATGGTAAAAATAAAATTTTAGCATATATAATAGTAATAATGATTTTAGAATCATGTCCATTCCAATTCACATGTTCATCTACTGTGATTCTCAGGAATTTGTTGACTGTCTAGAGTACATTGCCATTTTGCGAAATATTGAAGTCTAATCCTGAGTTTCCATTTGCAAATATATGTCAATGCATTTTTATGTTGCTGCAATCCTAGTAAAATGCACCAACTGTGAGTTTTCGCTTATGATGATAAGTTAGAAGATACGCTTGAAAAATGCTTGTATTAAAAACGTTAAATCGACAATAAATTTCTCTGTGGAATAAATACTGGGTTTCGTTGAATAAAATGTAAAAATTTGGCCTAATCATCAAAATTTATTATGTCACCTTCAAAATAGACCCCATTAGATAATATATATTTTTGATAATGAATAATGGTCATTTTCTGATTTGGTCTTGAGCTCCTCCATCTGAAAATTAAGTTTTATGGCTTCAATGGATTTAAAACGTCTTCCACGAATGGGTAATTTAAGTTTGGGGAACTGAGAGAAGTCATATCTGATGAATGGTGCTTGGTCGAAGACATTCATCGAGTTTTTGGTAAGAAAATCATGTACAAGTGTCGATGTGTCAAATGTTATATTGTTGTGGTGCAATATCTAAGAATGATTGTTTCACCTATCTGTTTCACCTATCTGCCCTTTATGAAGGTTTTCTCGCATTCACGTAATAATGTCCAAAAATTATTGACCGTTGAAGGTTTGCTGCTCAGCAGCTCAGGAGAAACTTTAAAGTTGATGACACTCTGATTGTCAAAGCATTTAAATAGTCAGCATAGATTTTCAAGCGGCTTTGATATGGTTTTTTGTAATTGGCACGCTATCTAATTCTCGCTATTCCTCTTACCGTTCTTCGAAGAAAGGGGACACCAATAATTCTGATAAGTTTTAGGGGGGCGCAAACTGAAAAAGTACTTATACTACATTTTTTTACCTACGTTGCTGCTTGTGATTTTTCGTGCGACCTTTGCATTATTTTTATGTGCCTTTTGCCCCACCTGCTTGCTTGACACTACTGCATTTTTCATTTATGCGATTGATGAACGTTGTATATTTTGTTATTCGTTTATTGGCGTTATTCATATATTCTCATCCAGGATGATAGTTCTTAATTTAAATTAACACTGTAACATTGTTATTGCTTTGTATATTTTCTCTATGATACAAGGATTTTTGCGAACGAATTTTTTGTGTATGTTTTCATTCACCTGCATTTTTATGCGATCATGTTCATTCGTGCGCCTTAGTGGAGTCTGGTATACTTCAATTTTGAAATAAATATTTTTAATGTTTTACTTTAGGTTTTAAGCGAGGAGCGTGTCACGGGAACTGTGACAACCGAAGTTAGAGGCGAAGGTTCGGGCGACACAACCGGACGTATTTCTTACGAAAACAGGGGAGAATGCTTCTTTTTGCCATACACGAAGGATGACGTCGAAGGAAACGTCACTCTGAGATCGGGAGATGCAGTGAGCTTTCAAATCGCAACAAACCAACGGTAAGATTGTATTTTAATAATTTAATTCTAAGCACTAAACCTCTGTCTACAAAACAGTGACTTTACGCTAGGCGTTGGCCACACAGCGATTGATGAAATGAAAAAGCTGACCTACTGGCTAAAAACAGCCCTATGACCGATCATAGCTCCCAGGAGCCCTATTACGAATACTCCTCTTGTGATAGGCTCGTTTCAGCAATTGAAAAGTGATTATGATTACAACTACTCTTCGCCATCGCTGTCGCAATGTAACCTACTATTGTCTCGCTTTCATATTACTCAAATCATAGACGGTAGAAACCCCGACTGAGTTACGAAACAATGATGAAAAACCGGGCTTTCCGCTGACAAAGGAGAGCGCCCTAAGACTTGCTAGCATAATAATGTGCCAGCACCCATGATTATGGATGTCATTGGACACATACCATTAAAGTCAATCAAGTCAATCAAAGGTTTGACAGCGAGCCACAAAAATTGGCGAATGTTTACCCAGAAGACTGATGGCAATAAGAAAAGGAAAAGAACAAAAAAAAATCTATTGTCCGTTTTATTTGCATTGTCCATACACAAATTTAGCATGCCAAATTTTTCAATAAACAGACCCCTTGATGGGACTATATGCAAGCAAGGATCTGACAAAAAATAGATGCCTTGCTAAGGCCTGGAACTATGACAATTATCTAACCTCACATTTGTCATGGCCCTTTTCTTATTTACGATTTCCCCAAAACCCAACTGTCCCGTCTAGATGCGCTGGTGACAGCTAGTTTAAAATCATCATTGTCCTTAGCCAAACCAGTTGACCCTTCAACTCTCTTCAGGCCCAAACAAAATTTTGGGCTAGCGCTAAAACTGCCCTCTCTGCTGTACGCCAACTCCAGAATCACCAAAAATTCGATTCTGTGCAATTCCAAAGATCCGGCAATATCGAGGCACGTAATAAGTGGTTCGAATGATCTACAAGCCCGCGTAGACTTCCACAAAAAGTTCATTACTGGAATCAGCCAGAATGGCACTGGTCTGGGGTATGGCAGTACAACCATGAGCGATGTAGACTTGAAGAAATCTCTCTTGCGGAGAGATTACGACAGCAACAGTATGGCTCATGCTATTGACCTTAAATGCCAGAATGATTGGACAACAATTGGGGACTTTTGCATTCCACCTCCAATAAACTGAAAGGTAATGCTCTATGACTGGACGCCAGAGATGCTGATATTTTATTTGAATGCCTTTCAGCTTACACTTCCAGACCCCAGTAACCTTGTTCGTTGGAGCTATGCCGAGGATAGTTCATATCCCCTTTGTAGCAATACCCCTTGCACAGCTAGACATATTCTAGCTGGCTGCAAGGTGGCCTTAGATCAAGGACGGTACACCTACAGCCATGACAAAGTCCTTGCTGTTATTCGCGAGGTAATTAGCCTCTCAGTGGCTTGTGCCAACAAGGGTTTTACACTACCCTCCAAACCCCCAATACAGTTTGTGCGGGATGGCTCTAAAGGCAAGAAACATTTAACTACAAAACCTTTCTCAATAATCAAGAAAGCTTCAGATTGGATTCTGGAGGTCGATTCACAGTATCTCTAAGCAGTATAAATTCCCTGAAAGTCTCGGATGAACAGTCCTTCGTCCATTTTTAACTCTTTACTCTCTATTTTAGAAGGTGACCCTTATCGTAGAATTAACTGTTCCATGGGAATCAAATATCCCAAAAGACCACAAGTACAAATTAAATAAATACCATGATCTCGCAAATGCCGTCACCCAGAGCGGCTTCACTGTTCACCTTCAAGAGGTGGAAGTTGGCGCTCGTGGCCTGCCAGCTATACTTGACGCGCGAGCTTAGCACTTTTGGTAGAAATGCGTGGAATGTGGCCTAGCACAGTGATCATGTCAATATTACGTTTGTTAACATGCAAGCGTATTGTTGACAAAACGGCCTCGCTAATAATCAAATACAAACGGAGCTGCCATGGAATTCACCGACCGAAGTCGGGTCCATCATATAGTAATTTAAGATTAATCTGTTCGGAGAGTTCGAATCCATTAATTTAAAATGCATTAATCTTCTTATTTATAAATCTTATCTTGAACCCTAATAACTTATCCATTACTTTTTGTCTCTTCGGTGGCATTTCTTCATCGTTAGATTCGACAAACCTTCCCGATTCTAGTAGATCTTTGAAATCTTCAAGACCATCACCGTCTTCGTATCTAATATTATTTTTAGTCTGAATTGGTCCTTCATCCACAATTTCATCTGAATCACTAACTTCCTCGTAGGTTTTTTCTTCCACATTGGTGCATTTTTCAGAACCATGACAGTTTGAGCATAAATTTGTGCATTTTAAGCCATGTTTTCGGCAGCCACATTTTAAACTGTTACATCCAGTTTCACAGCTGCAGCAAATAGTTTTGAGCAATATTTCCGGAATTAACTCCTTCTCTGTAAATTTGGGCATAATCCCACGTTGATGTTGCTTCCAGCCCCAATCTGTTGCTGTCAGTTCGTTACCTAGCCAAGTTTGAAGTTGATAATATGCCATGTTGTTCTGCTGCACCTTCTGTGGGTGGAAGATTTGCCAATATGAAAGATGATTTAATTTTTGCCAATTGATATTTTTGAAATCTTAATTGATTCAGTTTTATATTATTATTTTTACATTTATAAATAGATTTGATTAATTGTAATCCATTTTTTTCGATATCTTTTTTGTTTGCATCTTTTTTGTAAAAAATATTGGACAAATTTGACACATTTTTATCGTCTAATAATGAATTTACAATACTTTTCATTCCTTTTCCGGCAAATTTTTCACAGTTTTCTTGAAGTAACTCAGCCTGCACGTGTATTTTTATGAACGATGTTGTTTACTGCTCTGTATCTCGAATACTGGCTAACGGTTTTTACAGCTGCTACGAAATAACAGGTAGAAAGACCTAGACCCGCCTAGCCCCTTCCCCACTTCTCTGTGAAATACCTTTTGATGGGCTAAAATTATCACTAGGTAACTCAGGTATATAAGTTATCTCAAAATAGCAATAAATAGGCATCTATGCACATAATTTAAAGAATATTCTACAACTTTCTCAAAATATTGTAGATGTCTTATTAAATATTAACTTATTTGGTTGTTAATTATAGTAGTAGATTTCGATTTGTATTTTTTTGTTTATCAATGTAATATAGAATCTTACGTTTTTCAAGTAATTAAAGTGTAAATTTTACTAAATAGCTCAAAATTGTACATAGTGATTAAAAAAAAATATCGGATTCGAGTTTTTTTCTTTTCTTTGCATTTTCTGAGAACATTTACAATAGTAATGTATATATTTTTTTACATTATCAGAAAGAAGAGATTTCAACGAACAAAAAACTCCTCGACTTTTTTTAAAAAGCTGATATTTTGACGCGAGAATTTTCGATTGAAAATTAGGGTGTTTTTTCGATATTAAGTCAAAATAAGGTGAAAAAATTAATATTTCAAATCAAAAAAATTACAGTGTCTTTAGGACATAAAAAGGTAAGTTTTCACCAAATTTCGTGAAAAAAAAAATTTTTTTTGCATAAGATAAAAATAAAAAACCAAAAACTTGATTATTTGAATTTTTACATAAATTTTGAGGTTATGTGAAAAAAGTGTAATCACGAAAGTTGTAGGTCTCTTTATTACCTACAACTTTGTCATTTAATTTTTTTTCATAAGACTTGTAGTTTTGCCGGAAATTGAGATACACCGTTTTTTACCCTTAAAAACTCACCCCCTTCCACTTCCCGACCTCAGATAGCCCGTAAATTATTTTTCCTTTCATTATTGTTATATTCTCGTCCTTTTTTGACGGGTTTCATCCTACTATTATTTTTTTTCACTTTTTACCATTTTTAAAATTATCGACCCTGGTCTATAGCTGAAGCAAACGAAAGAAATCCGTTAAATTTGTGCCGATCCTACATGAAAACCAACCCAAAATGAAAGTAAATGCTCACCAGATTAATCACGGACACATCACATTAAAACATAAATGACCCCCGTAAATATTTACTCCATCCCGGCAGATTACGGTAGTTTCCAAGCCTCGTGACGAATTTTAGACGACCGTCTTCTCGCCATCTTGAATCGTAAAAGATCAAGTATGATGCGCTGGCCGCCTATAGTCGTGTTCAGATGGAACATTAACGCCTTTAAATAAAAAAACAAAGCCGCGGCCTCGATCAATCTCGTGAGAGTTCAGCGTGTCACCAGCTGTCAAACCGAATTTTGCGAGTACATTTTTTCTAAACTGTCAAAATATGGGAGGAATGCACGAAAACCGCAAGAAACCACCAGAAAACATTAAAAAACACCGGGAAACCATGAAAAAACAGGTTCGGCGAACATAAAACCGGCACACTGGAGCGAAAACAAAACAACAAAATATGCAGTTTTTGTTACAGGCTGTATTTGAGATTCCTATTTAACGGTCTCCCTTGGAGTGGAGTTTGAAGATGGCCGATGGTGATATGCGAGCAACTGCAAAAGCGCTTACCAGAAGTTGAATGCGCTACTAGGCGAGAACGTAGTGTGCGGAAATCTATAGAGTAAAATAAGGGGAAAAAGAATGATAAATGGAAGCAAGAGATATAGGGGAAGGTACAAAATACGGCGGTGGTTTCTCAGTAGGCGATAAGGTGGAGACGCAAACTGCGACGTGGCTTTTTTCACTTTTTGCACCAAGGGTTTTACACTTATAACTGCGGCACTGAACTGAATTCAGCGAAATTCTCACTGAACGAAACTCGCGGCGAGAGCTATAGTTGCGCTAATTGCGGTGGTGATTAAGACAGCGGTAGCGAGCAGACCTTCACTCGAGTGCTATCGAAAACAGAATGTCACATTAAATCCATAGGGTCATAAGTATAGACGTTTTGCAACCTTTTGTTAACAAGCTGACCTCAGTGCTCTCGCTTTATCAGCGCTACTGGAAACGGCTAATGATCCTTTAATTATCGGGGCAATATATCTCAAATTATAAATATTGCACATCTATCTTGCCATATATGCATTATTTGTTGCGAAATGTTGGATTTTTGGTCATTATAATGACAGCTATTTATTGTTTATGTCGAATGGTGATTATTTGTCGATTACTGTGGGATTTCGTGATGTAGAACTCGTAATCATCAGGTATTTTTAAATTTTGAATGTTATTGAAATATGTCGAGTACGGTTTTGTGATTGAAAACAGTTAGGCGTTTACATTAAACATAATCTTGATAAAGTTTTGTTATTCATTCAGAGCCGGACTAATTCATTCAGAAAACGTTCACTGACGTATTTTTTGTAGATAAGTTGATCGAGCACAAACAATATTTTTCCTTTCTATCAAAATTCTTACGAATTAACGCTGTGATTGCATGTACCTAAAACATGATGACTAATACATCGATAACAATGATCTCGCGTCAATGAAACACTAGAGGCCGGCGCCGCATGTAGACAGCGGGGTGGGGAGCAGTAGTCGGGGCACGTTGCGCACCCGCCCCGCTCCTCAGTCCCCGATTGTGCTGAGCTCGCGCGCCATCTGTAAATCTCTGTTTTACCTCTTTGAAGATCTTGGTCTTTACAGAAAAATAATCAACTCTTTCCTAGAAAAAATATCTAAAACCGCGATTTGTGCATCTCAAATTCTATGGCTTCGAAGGGGGAGTGAATGGGTGGTAAGGGGATGCTCACATGTGGCAAGACAGCTGTCCTAAACCTACCACAGCCGGTCGTTAGTCCAAAATCCACTGCTCACCCCCAGAAGTGTAAAAAATAGTATTATGATGGGCCCGACTCCGGTCGGTGAATTCCATGGCATCTCCGTTTGTATTTTGTTTAATTTATTTATTTACATAAAGATATCTATTACTTTCCTGACGACCTATCGGAAAGGAAAGTATTGTGATCGCGCTAAAAAAAAATTTTGAGATGAAGATGGGAATATATATTTTGAGACTCCCTGAGACGATTGAGACTATTTCCAGACCGATCTCTGTCTGTCTGTATGTCTGTATGTCTGTATGTATGTATTCTTCCACGATAGCGCCCAGACGCTTAATCGGATTGAGCTGAAATTTGGTATATAAGCTTCTGTTAACCGTCGGAGGAACCCATTAGTTTTTGGAGTCCCTACGCCCTACGGTTGTGGTACCTCCCATACAAATTTGGGGTTCCCGGCGAAAAAATTGTTTCCGCGATAGCGCCCAGACGCTTAATCTGTCTAAGTTAAAATTTGGCATAGAAGCTTCTGTTAACCATCGGAAGAACCTATTAGTTTTTGGGGTACTTACGACCAACGTTTGGGGTACCTGCCATACAAATTTGGGGTACTAGAGTAAAAAATGTCGCTGTTTTTTCGCACCTCCCCGGATACTAGTCAGGAAAGTCTTGGGGTGACACAACCGATTTTTTTTAATTTGTTATGTAGGTTTCAATACGTAATAATTACGAACTTTATACTTCAGGTAGACTAATAACTGGCATTCTATTTCTCCCTCCATATTATTTCTGTGATGTAGTCAGCCTATATAAAAAATGCAATAGACGGCACCGATAATTAGTTGTTATTATTATTATCATTGGTCATCAATGTTATTATAGATGACCAAATAAATTGGTATTATTTTTGCCTTCAATGCTATCAGCGCCACCTTCATTTAACCGGCGCAGAAGGGTTGCCAAAATGCACTATGGAGTTGAGGAATCTAATACCACATATGATCAATGCTATTATGCTATTTAGTGAGGTTTTCAATAATTTCTGAGATAATGCTAGAGTAACTATTGCATACTTTTTTTGCAAAAAGATGATGTTCGTTCATCGCTACATTGGGTAGGATCTCAACGGACGTGTAAATAGTCACTTGCTGTAAGCGTTCGCTCGAATACTCTCCAGCACTCGACTCTTGCAAACTAGGTGTAAGGCTCGACCTCGGATATTGTATTGGATTATGCTCAATGTATGTTTCTTTTGTTTTAGAGGAAATTTGGGTGCTTGCCACGTCCGTCTGGAGAATCCCGTGCATCCCGTCAAGTACCACGGGGTCGTTTGCTCCATGAAAGAGTCATTTGGTTTCATAGAGCGCGCAGACGTGGTCAAAGAGATATTCTTTCACTTCTCGGAGGCAAAGACTAAAGAGGAACTTAACCTCGGCGATGATGTGGAGTTCATTATTCAAACAAGAAATGTAAGTAGTTCTCTCACTTCTTCATCGATAATTATTATATGAGAATCAGAGATAAACCCCACATCTTACCCATCATCCTTCGGCATTGCCAAAGGACCGTGGTTGGATTCCTGCATTTTGTCTCAATGTGCTTCTCCCAGTTCAGCTTGGTTTCAAGAGTCATACCTACATATTTACCTTGTGAAACCTTTTTGGTGGTCTAAGTCCTTCCTTTTTCCTCTTCTTAATGAAGAGTACTAACTCTGTCATTGAGAGTGTTTCATCCTCGCAACATTCCTCAAATATCAAGCTGTTGAGCACATTGAAGTTGTCTCCATTAACTAGTATACTTGTGTCATCGGCATATCTGATAGTAAACAAACGAGTGTGTCCACCACAAGATCCCAGAGTAGGGGTGATAAAATAATCCTTGAGGGTATCCCTTCTCCAAGACTGCCCTCACACTTCTGTATCTTTATTTAGTATGTCTCTGATTCAACCAGTCATGGTTGAATGTATACCGAGAGCTTGCAGCGCTCCGATGCCTTGTCGAATGCTCCATCAATATAAATAAAAAAACACCTAAGGGCGCATTTTATTTTTGTTACCACATTATGTAGCGCTGACACTGGACCTACCTAGAAGTTAGGCATGTTTTGTTTTGGTAAAATGGCTTGACTCAGACCTCTTTAAAGAGATAAACCTCTCTGATAATTGTGATCTCGCTTCAGTTCCATCGTAACAAAAATCATTTTTGTGTGCCTTTTGCCTGTTATTTGTGAGGGGTTTTTTTTTCCAATTTCATGATTATTCCTTAGATTTTCTGTCTTAATGTTTTCTTTCAAAGAGTAATTTCTGAGCTATAAATCCATTTGACAGTTTAATGTCGGTGAGTTTGTCAACACAACCTTATATTATAATGTGTATGTTAATAACCGTATATTCACGTGCGTAGATGTCAGTGTTGCAATAAAACGAATTCCTCCATGTACAAATCATTATCTAATTCAATATTGCCGAACTATACAATGTTTTTTTACTGTAGTAGGCCGCGTTAGGTCAATTAACCCTTCGAGTAGCGGCATAATTACATGGCAGACCGCGGAAATTTATTACTCGCTCGACAAAAAGTACTATAACTATGGAACTACTATCCTACTAATATTATAAACGCGAAAGTTTGTATGTATGTATGGATGTTTGTTACTCTTTAATGCAAAAACTGCTGAATGGATTTTGATGAAACTTTATAATAATATAGCTTACACATCAGAATAATACATAGGCTATAATTTATAAAGATATAGTGTGAATTATCTAAAATATAACGATAACTGTCAAGTAAGTAGGAAAAAAATCTAAGAAATTGACATTTGAGATTTAAATTCTATCTTTAATCCTACTAATATTATAATCCTATCCTACTAATATTATAAACGCGAAAGTTTGTATGTATGTATGGATGTTTGTTACTCTTTCACGCAAAAACTACTGAATGGATTTTGATGAAACTTTACAATAATATAGCTTATACATCGACGAACGATGACTCGGCTATAATTTATAAATATATATGGATTTCTATCATATAATATAGCTGGGCGCAGCTAGTAGTAATCATAAAAAGAATAACTGTGCAATGATTGCAATGAAATTTCGTATATAGAATACTGAAATATTATTTTGAAAAACAATTAGATAATTATGAATAAATATGAGAAAGTCGAAAATATGAAAAAAAACTCGGCATTTCTACCTTGTACTTGTCTTACGGAAAAATACGGAACTTTATTTAGAAATTGTTGGGTGGTAAGGTGGACGCTCACATGTGGCAAGACAGCTGTCCTAAACCTACCACAGCCGGTTCGTAAGTCCGGAATCCACTGCTCACCCCCTAGAAGTGTAAAAAAATAGTATTATGATGGGCCCGACTCCGGTCGGTGTATTCCATGGCAGCTCCGTTTGTATTTATTTATATACTATTGTGATTTTTAATAGATTCTCTATCAAATGTTATATTTCGTTTTGCTTATTTACGTGCAACAATATTTAGATATTAGCTCATAAAAACCGATAAAAATTTTGATGTCTCGAAAAAAAAAAATATGTTAGACAATGGAATTTTACCAGAAATATCTGCAAAATGACGCTCGAAATTATTCTCGCGGCCGTCTATGTATCTATGGTAATAATAAGATATTTGGTATGGATTTTAGGATGTGTTTGAATTAGAAAATAATATTACTGTGCGCTCCGGGATCAAGCCGCCAATATTGGTCGTTACGTAGTCAACGGTGTTCTGATGTGCAACTAAATTTGGTCGTTACTTAGCCGAAGGGAGACCAGTTACTAGTGGTACTATGTTATTCCAAAGTAATAGATTCCCTATTGCTTCGGTGTGCCCTATAGCTTACATGTGACAAAGACAGAAGATTTGTTTTGGAGTTTCATATGAGGGGTAAATCATAAATGTCCAAGAGGAATACATTGGTTATACTTATTATTATACAATATAAATTGTAATAAATTATTATTATTTTAGGGGAAAGAAGTGGCATGCCACATAACCCGTCTTCCTGGAGGCTCTGTCATTTTTGAGGATGTCAGTGAGGATGTCCTACGTGGCCAAGTATTGAAGCCTCTTGAGAGAAACAACGCCAGATTACATCAGAATGATCCCTTACCCGGACGCATACGCTACAGGGCTCCGGACCATTCCGAAGTTGAGGTAAGATTTTTAGATAATAACTATGCTGTGATAGTGATAATGTATTTTCAGGGGGACCTAATAAGGTCGCCTGATACACAGTTCTTCATTTGGGATGATGGCGGTGGGGCTTTCACCGTCAAAAAAAATATACAATATAAAAATCCTGTGCTTTTCTATATAGGTTCCTTTCGGTGACAAGGATCAGCATGGTGAATTCACTCTGCGCCACGGGGATTGGGTACAGTTCCAAGTAGCGACGGATCGCCGCGATCAGCTCCGTCGTGCCACTAACATTTCGTTGTTGGAAGAGTCATTCAACGTGTCTGGAGAAAGGTAAAATAATTGTATTACAGTAGAGCCCCTCTCGACAGCCCTCGGCTGGTCCACCACTTCAGTTTTTCCGACCCTACTCAAGCCGAACTTGTTTGTCCCAAAACCAGTGAAGAGCTCAATGACAACCAAATTATTGCCGCTGTTTTGGAACATAATGTGATGAAACTGTGAACGATGACTCGGACAGTAATAATCCCGAACTTCTACCTGGATTTCACACACCGATGCCAGGAACGCTTTTGATATTGCCCTTCAGTACATCGACAGATTGTTTATTTCACTCTAAATCTGTATTTTCTGATAATCTGACATTTTTTGCATTCCAACCATAGGTGACGAGGGGTGATTAAGAGGGGTTCTAATGTAGGTGGAAGGACCGCTAAAGTAAGATTATGTCTTCCACAGAAGAATACTTTGAGGATTCCAATATTTGCATGGAATATTTTCCCTTTTTACTTGACTGCCCAACAAAAAAGAAGAGTAATGTGTTCAGTTTCTTTATTCCACCATAACTTCTAAACGCTCAAACCGATTTAGAAGTATGTGGTATTTTTTAAATCGTTAAGTCATCTCCATTATCATAGGGTACCTTAATTAAGTGTCCAGATATTAAGTAATTAATTGCCTAAATGACCAAATCTCCAAATGTAAATAAATTTACATAAACATATCGTGTTTTGTGTCAAATAAATGGTCTGATTGAGTACATACCAAAAAAATATATGATTATATGTATCTATATGGATAAATACAAAATTATAAATGTAAAAAAAATTATTATAAATGCACCAGTTCAGTTTTTGTAACGTCAGTCGTACGTTTTTATTCCTTTTAATATAATTAGTTATTTAGATTTTCTGTTTTGTTAATTTTATTATAATTCTTGAATATGTTTACAGGAGAGAACGTGGCGTTGTGTGTTGTCTGAAAGATGGCTTTGGTCTAATCCGTTGTGTGGATCGTGAACCCAAACTGTTCTTTCACTTCTCCGAGGTTTTGCGGCTGGGTCATGAGCTAAGCGTCGACGATGAGGTAAAAATATTATAATATGGGAATTAGTTGAATCACAGCATCCAAACTCAGTGCATTGGAACTGGTGTAAACTGGTTTGCTGTTGCATGCTGCTAATCATCGGCGTTTAGGCCCCCTCGTTAATTGCACTAGTGCCTACAATTCCATGATCAACACATTAGCAATTATATAATGAACATTTTTCAATAGCGATTTTTTATGCAGCAGCATTGTTCAAAACATATCGTGGTTGCGCCTGCGAAAACGGCGATGTGTTTATTACCAACTTTATAGGAATGTCAATAACAATTTATTAGTTTAATTTAACCCGTCTGATTTACCCATTATGTCCAATAGTGTACATTCCTACTTAGTGACCACTCTCAACTGAAGTAACACAATGCTATACAAAACCAAAATCTGTTTTGTGATGTACCTGAACATGGCAATATTTGAAAGAGCATTTCCAGTGTTGACGCAAAGCTTTTTTGGAAAATATCACAAAAATCACAATTTTGCAGGGCGATAGAATAGAAAATTTTCTTCTACACGGGCAATAATCCCAAATTGCCAAATTTACACACAGTGGTTTTTTGCAGACGCAACGTCTATATAATATAGAATAGTTAAACCTCTGGATTGCTCGAGTTTTTGATAATTTTGGATGTTTTTTTTTCTGTAACAACCAGAGATGCAAAGATTTTATTTTTTGTTCTCAATACTATAACTTCTAAATTCTTTTATGTTTATTAATTTGAGCAATCTGAAAATCTTGATTTTCAACAAAAACGGACAGATCTATAGATTTTAATTCTTATGTGATGCCTATAGGCGGTAATCAGCATTACTAATGAATTATTCGTTACAATTTCATTCAATCAACATATTCGTTACGGTTTCATTACAAATATTTTTTTTTAAATAAAAAAAAAATACAAAATACAAAACATAGTTTAATGTTTTTGTTGTAGACTGCAAAACCTATTGTGTCAAATTCATTTCAACCATATTTTTTTAATCACAGAAAAGAGGCTTATTATTGGTAAAAAACATTGCATAGTGCTTCGTATGTATAGGGAGATGGGATAAAAATCATAGCATTTCTGCATGTTTTTTATTTTATTTTTTGAAAAGCTAGCAATACTATTTAGATTAATGCTTATAAGAAAGATGGTGATTTTGTTTGTATTTTGCAGGTTGAATTTACAATTGAGCCTGTAAATACATTCACCAACTCGAATGTTCGCCAGTCGGCTGTGCGCATCAAGCACCTGCCTCAGGGTAGTGTCCTCTTTGAGAACCTCATTGAATGTGGGTTAAGGGGAATCATTTCGATTGAAGCACCATCTTCCCATCAAACGCTAAATACTACCAACAGCAAAGTAAGTATTTTTGCATTATATATTATACATTTTTCCTTATTTCTGTGTCATTTTTAGGGGTGTAGATATTAAATAAGTGTCTGTATGAACAATTTCAAGAGTCGGACGTTTTGTCCAAACAGCAGTCATCCCAGGACGAATGTGCATTGTGTTCGTGGGTAGATCGGCAAGTGCTGTGTCTTGAGTAACTTAAAACAAATTCATAAGTTGTGAATTACTCTTCCGGCAGAGGGAAAGTAATGTGAACAAACTTCTGTTTGTCTGTGCCTGTGGCTCTGTGTGTTTTCCTCTACGATGGCGCCCAAACGCTTCATCCGATTGATCTGAAATTTTGCATGCAGACATCATTTGGTCATGGCAATTTGATGGATTTCAAGGGTGTACTGCAATAACAATTCCATATCTATATTATTGCGCTCATAGCGAAGAACAGTTTTATCAAGATTGAAATTTGAGAAAGTATATGATACCGTGTATCTATCAGATTTTCTTTTTGGAAGACCCACAACCAACCATTATAAAAAAAATGCATTTAATCTTTTGTATTTTGTACATTAGATTCTTTTGATAAACAATGTACTTTCTATCGTGAGTAAAAGTCATTGTGACATGCGCTAAAATACTTTATTTTTATATTACTGGACAAAAATAGATTGCTAACATATGTGTAGTTAGGCATGGATTCCATACAGCTTTATTATCTATTATCGGATTTTATTATTGTCAGGATAGGTAATAGAAATAATCAAGTATTTCCTAACATTGTTTTTTTTTTTAGGAATTAGTTGGACTAATTTCATACCAAGTAAATGGTGCCAAGAAAAACATACCCTATATGGCTAAAGACTGCGATCATAAATGTTTTCCTCGTCCCAGTGACAAAGTGACGTTTGACGTTTACCAGGTACATATGCGTAATTTTCTTATTATGGACGAGATAGCCCTTAGAGACATATTTTGAACAGTTGTTGCGAAAGAAACGGCAAATTTTATGTGAAAACCAGTTTGTTTTGGTGATTTCTTTACAAAAAAGCTGATAGAAGCATCGAAACTTCCCCAAAACGGCATGGTGCGTTCTTTGTATTGTATTTTTAGAAGCTTTAATAGCTAAAATTGTAGACATTTACTCCACATGTTAACCCCTCACGTTGCGAGGTAAAAACTCACCTATCACTTTTGCGCGCGACACATTCGCGCAAAAAATCGACGCGAGTCAACGGCCTTGAGAAAAACGATCATAACTTTTAAACCACTAAACGGATTTAAAAAAGATAAAGAGAAAAATGATCGCATTGAAATTTGACATATAAAACATTATAACCTTATCTCGTAAAACAATTAAGATAATAATGAATAAATATTACAAAATTGGCAAACTGAAAAAACTCGCCTATAAAATCATTTCGATTTTTTTGTCACAAAATACGTAAAATATGCAAAAATTGTAAATACAGTTATGTTCTTTATTAAATGCTTTACCAAAACGATATTTTTTTTTTACTTATTTGCATACAAAAATATTTATTTATTCAGCCAAGAAAAATTTTATGTATTCTCGTAAAAAAAAAAATTTTAATTTTTAATTTGTGACTACTTATGGTATTTTTTTATATGAAATTCTTTCAAAATAACTTTATTACTACATCACACTTCTTAGAAATCACACCAGAACTTTGAGCTTTGTCTGATATTATAGAAAAATCTAAAGTTTTGAGAGTTTCTGCGTCCGAACTTAACCCCTCAAGTCCCGGTTGGCCGATATCGGCCACAAAACGATTTAGCGTGACGGCCCCGTTTTAATTTTAGTTTAATTTAATTTGTTTTATTTTATTATATTTTATTATGTTAATATGTTTTATTTTAATTATGGATACAGTGGTTTGGCAGTAATTAATGTTTTAATTTGAACAGTGTCGTAATTCAATTTTTTTACTAATTTTTACAAAAATTTTTTGGGACATCAACTTGTCAATCGGCTTAGGGGCCGAGGCCTGAAGGGTTAATAATAAACTTTGAATGCCCATAATATAAAATTCGTAAGATTTTTTCTATTATATTGTCTTATCATAGACTTATTATATGTCTAATAACTAATTACTATACTCCAAAGAGTCACATTTCATCGAAAAACTATGGAAAATCGCACTTTATTCTCTCATAGTAATTATCAAAAGAAGTTTCTTTGCGCGATTCAATTTTCAAAACAAGATATAATTTTCAAAATACGCCTAATTATGTGATAACTTAGGATGTCAATGAAACAATACTTATTTTGTTAGTAAATTAAAGCGATATTACGTCATATTTCGCAATATATCAGGATATTTCATAAACATTACAAAATAATAACAACCATTTTTTCGCGAGCCGTTTGTTGTAGCTGAAGTGTTTTCTTTGAAAATTCGTGAAAAACAGCAAATGGACTCTTTCAATTGAATAATAATTATGCCTAAACTACTTAAAAATGGAAATTACTCACTTTTATCCCGTAAACACTGCACTTTTATCCACAAAACACTGTACAAAACAAACATTTCGCGGAACTACGCGGCCGCCGCGCGCTGGCCGATCGAGACTGCCGTCTGACGTTTATGCTGACTTTTTAATTCGCCGATCGATATTATCGCCGCTGGCCGCCGGATTAAAGATTATTCGGCCATGTATTTCAGCCGTCAGAAAGCATAAAGTACGACGTTTCGAATCGTAAATTGCATTTTTCGCAGCGGCGAGCGCGATATCCCGTATGGGATGTTTTGGATTTTAGCAGCCGCCATACATATCCCGAAAGGGATGTTAAGTGCCTAGCGGGTTAAAATATCAAAAATACTAGATATTTTTGTTGCGCTTGTCGATGACAGTTCGAATTTCTGTTACAAGAAGGCGCTGGCATTGACATTTTATTATTAATTTCTTGCACAGCCTAGACATTTTTTTAAATGTGCCATATCTGGCTTTTACGGCTTGTTTTTTTGTGGTTTTGCAATAGGCTTCTAAATCATATACCACCTACCGAAAAAATATGCAGATAAAAATGTTGTATTTAGCCGCTATAGTGCTGAAGAGCGCCGTTGCACTTGTAGGTAGGTAGGTTTGTTTTTCAAACCTAGTGAAGAGAATGTTGAAAGAAATATGACAATTGGTGTATTTTTACAGAAATTACACTTTTTTTCTTGTTCATATAAATATCTATAAAAATAAACTTTTCATTTGGCATTTTAGAACATTTTGGTATATATATATATTTGGCACTAAAACATTTAAAAAGGCTCAATATTAGTTTTTAATTTTAACAGAGTTTTACCCCTTTTCTAAGATTTCAAGATTAAGAATATAGAAAGGTTTGGATGTTTTTTATTTTTCTCAGGGGGCATTTTATTTGAAATGTCGGAATCTCATTTATAATCGCAATGGCATTTATGAATTCTATTTAAAATATAACTGCATATATTTTCAACCTTTATTGATTTTTTGATATAATTTTTATAATAAAATCAATGAAATTACAGCTTCTTGGCCGTTGCCAGAGGATGTTTTGCACTTTACCAGAGTTCTTACAATGTATAACTTTTTGCAGGTGAAGCGGTCTAAAAAGCTGGTGGCCATGAATATCGTTGTCCAGCAACAAGCGACTAACGGCAGTACGATGAATATGAATCGGCCAATTCTTCAAGGATTCATTGCTGCACTTAAGGACAGCTTTGGATTTATCGAGACCAAGGAGCATAACAAGGAGGTGTTTTTCCACTTCAGGTAATGAATGAGGTAGTCTGTAAGAAAGTGACTGAACTGTAAGAGTGTGGCAATTTTGCAGTGAAGTTATTGGTCGTTCTGAGTTTTGTAGTCAGTGATGTCAGATAGGATTGGAGATCTGACTTTGTACAATGTTATTACATGTGTTTATAATTATTGATTAATGGACCGTCAAGTCTGTTTAAAACAATAATTCTTTTTGAACGTCTTTACATATTCATTGTTTTAAAACTAAAATGAAAGTATGTAAGTTTTTAAATTTAAATAGTTTTTTAGGTATGCAAAAGTGGGTCAGCTAGAAGTAGGGCTGCGGGGAAAGAAAAGGAAAGGGGAAAGGAAACCATAAATCTGTTGAAGTAGCTAAGAACGTTGGAATAAGTGAAGATTATGTGAAGCCGAGCGAGGATTTTTTGTGCGGTGAGTGTATTGGCCGATAAGTGAAAGGCGCGAGGCAGGCTGAATTCGAGCAGGCTAAGGTTGATTGGAATAACGTTTTTTGTCAGCACTCGAGATGGTGTGCGCGTTTACATTGACCAAGTCTGTCAAACGCTCGGTGGACAGGCAGAAATCTAACTCCGTTAGAAGAAAAAAAAATAGTTTTTCTATGAATTTATCATAATATTATTACACATCTAGGGGGTGAGTCGTTGACTCCGGACTAACGACCGGCTGTGGTAGGTTTATGACAGCTGTCTTGCCACATGTGAGCGTCCTTACCGCTCATTCACCCCTCTTTCGAAGCCATAACATTTGAGATCTGGAAATTGCAATTTTAGATATTTTTCTATGAAGGAGTTGATTATTTTCCTAGAGTAAACACTTGAGGTAAGGCTGTACTGTACAACTGTAATGATTATTCAACGCCTTGTAGGTTTCAATCATGTCTTCTCTTAGTCTCCTGTAACACTGACAGATTAAAATTGTAGGCCAGTCAATCGTACTTCATAGTTTGAAACGGCACTGAAAATGCAAGTCGAACAGCGGTCGAACTTAGGTCTTACAATTATCATGCCCAGTGCTGGAGACAGATTTTAAAAGTTTACAAATAAGATTAATTAGTTGAAAAGTCGTAATTGAAAGAGTTCGTTCTTTTATCTATGTCAGCAATGTTATTACTCCCTTTGATGATAAATTCTCGTTCTATTCTATCTATATTCTTTTTACTCAGAACTCACAAGTATTACCAACTTTTCATTCTGTCCCGATCTTATGGAAGCAAGCATACTTTATTCCCCTCTTAAAAATGTATGATCCTATGTCAGCCAACGACTTAGAACCATCTCCATTTTACCTACATTTACATTGTCATTGTACATTGTCCAAAGTACTCTAATCAGTTCCAGACCCAACCCGAGCCTCGGAAACTAGTAGAAATGGCAAAACAGCATCATTTTGGACGATTCTTTGGTGTTTTTGGCAGTTAACCACTAGAATTCCAATTCCACCGATTGGTGGTTTTCTGTTGTGACAATTTGCAGACGGGCGATTATGCAATTATGCAGTTATATGTGGTAAAAGCTGCCTTCATTGAATAAGCTACCTTTATATCTTAGTATGACTGCACTAACACCCACTACAAACAAATTTTCCAGGGTTGAAACATGCCATCAAAGGGTTAAACCCCGTTCCCCAGCAGGGACTAAAAGAGTGGTAGACAAATATAGAAAAGTCATTATTTTCCATTTCCTTAGAACAAAAAAATATCTACACCACTGAATCTAATGTGTCGTTTAGGTTCAGCTGTGACTTGAGTACTTGAGTACTGACTTTGGAGTAAAGATTGGTGATGGGGATGATTAGGCTAAATGAGGGTTTTGCAGTACTTATCGTCGGCGCGACTGGCGAGAGGATAATACAGATTAGTAATGCGTGCAGAAACATAACATTATATTTTTTTCTAGCAACTTTGATGGTAATCCCGATGGCCTGGAACTAGGCCAGGAAGTGGAGTATTCTCTGGGTCGTGCCGCTCTCATGGGAGGGTGTTCAAGCGCCGATGTCGTCCGCATTCTGCCAAGGGGCAGCATTCCACTCGCCCGTCCTATGGATTCTACGACTCACCAAGGTTCAGTCACTCGCACTCTGCGTGCTCTCAATCCAGACCAGCAACATTATTCTGGTGAGAGACATTTTACTTTACCACTAAGTAAATAATTTAAGTATGCTTTTGACATCATCCTAGCTTCCCAGATGTCACTTATTCCACTGTGATTTTTGTTAAACAATAAGTAAAATATGAACGGAGCTGCCATGGAATTCACCGACCGGAGTCGGGCCCATCATAATAATATTTTTTTACACTTCTGGGGGCTGAGCAGTGGATTCCGGACTAACGACCGGCTGTGGTAGGCTTAGGACAGCTGTCTTGCCACATGTGAGCGTTCACCACCAGATCTGTTAACCACTGCAACCATCGATTGGCGGTTTCGTCCTCCCAGGGGTTAAAGCCCCAGGTATGAGAATTGGATGGATAGTAAAATCGAACGTTAAAACGTTAACAAAAAGCGTTATGTTTAATGTCAATAAAGTTTGAAAATTGAAAAGAGTGCAATAATACCCAACAGGAGACCATAACTTCGATGAAATTTGTCAGCTTCCGAAGTAACCCATACTGACCATACATTTTTCGAATGATGAAATGAGACAGATATCAAATCAGCAGATTTCAGTGTAAGAGAATCACACTCCAGTGGCGTGTTGGAGCTGACTTGCATATTTAGAAAAAAAAAAAAAGTCATTATGCATCGCGGGCCTATTTTGAGCCACGAGCTGCTACAGGTAAGATTAAAAAAAATAGGAGTTGTATGCATAGTCTGCCTGCATGAACTACTTATAATGCAGTAAGTCTAAGAAGATGGGTGATGAAAACAAACCGGTATTATCACTGACTTGGTGATAGGCTATGATTGCCTTTAAAACAAATCTTTCAGTCAAATAATTACAGAATATGTTTATTGCTCTTTGCATGCTGATCACCAGCCACTGAAAATTGTTCTGGGACTCAGTGATATGGTTGAACTCAAGTTAAATTCTACTAATAATGATTGTTTTTTCGTAGGTGTCATCCAATCGCAACAAGGCCAGACTTACGAATTTGGCATAATGGGTTTGGCCTGCAAGAGGGAACTACTGCAGATAGGGGACCCCGTCACGTTTCAAATAGATAATGAGGCCAGGGCCACCAATATCGTCCCTATTCGGAAGAAAAGGAGGTCTACTGTGGATGCGATCAAGGGTAAAATATTTTTTATTTGTAAATAAAGACCATGGCTTAAATATTGATGAAAATCTATCTTGTCATCCTCAGGTAAGGGAAGTCGGTCGTAAAATCTTTGCAAGCCACCATTCTTAAGCGAGTGCCATACTTTCTCCCGTTATAATAATCATAATCATAATAAGATTTTTATTCAAAATAGTACGAAATCGTAACTTTTTGACGTCAATAATGCATACAAACATACATAAATGATAAAAAATTAAGATATTGTGACATTATAACAAATTATTGTGAAATATAACGTGATATTAATAATCGAGATAACCATTTTATTTCCAAGGGTCTTTGTCGTCTAGATAATCATTTATTTTATAGTAGCCCTTTGAGTACAGTTTCTTCTTAATAAATGACTTAAATTGTATCACAGATAAATTTTGCATTTTTACTGGGACTTTATTGTAGAAGCGTATACATTGCCCTTTGAATGATTTTATGGTTTTGGAGAGTCGACTTTTATGGTCAGCAAGTTTATTTTTATTTCTAGTATTGACACCATGCCTATCAGAGTTTTTTAAAAACAGTTCTTTATTTTTATGCACATACATTAAGTTTTCATAGATGTAATGTGATGCAAGTGTCAAAATATTGATTTCTTTAAATTTTCCGCGTAACGACTGTCTAGCACCCAATTTATAAATAGCGCGGATGGCTCATTTCTGTAGTATAAATATTTTATCAGCGTCAGCAGCATGACCCCACAGCAAGATGCCATACGACATCAAGCTGTGAAAATAGCTGAAGTAAACCAGCCTCGCGGTGTCTATATCTGTTAAATTACGAATTTTTTTTACAGCATATGCCGCAGAACTTAGCCTGTCGGCCAATTTCTTAATGTGTGGGCCCCATTGTAGCTTTTTATCTAAAGTGATACCAAGGAATACAGTGGAATCGACCAGTTCTAGGCGCTCATTTTTTATTATAATATTTGGCCCTATTTGCTTTACGTTTGGAAGTGAGAATTTTATACATTTTGTTTTCTTTTCATTTAGTAGCAGATTGTTTGCTGTGAACCATTCCACAACATTCGAGATAGAATCATTCACATCGTCATAATTATTTTGTTGTCTACCTACTTTGAATAGCAAAGAGGTATCATCTGCGAATAAAACTATCTCACAATTTGGTTTTACTGTGTAAGGTAGATCATTTATATAAATAAGAAAAAGGAACGGTCTAAGTATTGAACCTTGCGGTACTCCCATGTATACTAACGAGCCGGATGATCTCTCTCCGCCAACATATATATGTTAAACGCCAAATGCGTTCCTGCTGCCAATTTTAAACTACTCTAGCCTATTTAACCCCTCACGTTGCGAGGTAAAAACTCACCTATCACTTTTGCGCGCGACATATTCGCGCAAAAAATCGACGCGAGTCAACGGCCTTGAGAAAAACGATCATAACTTATAAACCACTAAACGGAATAAAAAAAGATAAAGAGAAAAATGATCGCATTGAAATTTGACATATAAAACATTATAACCTTATCTCGTAAAACAATTAAGATAATAATGAATAAATATTACAAAATTGGCAAACTGAAAAAAACTCGCCTATAAAATCATTTCGATTTTTTTGTAAATACAGTTTTTGTAAATATCAAAAATTGTAAATACAGTTATGTTCTTTATTAAATGCTTTACCAAAACGATAATTTTTTTTTACTTATTTGCATACAAAAATACGGAAAAAATATTTATTTATTCAGCCAAGAAAATTTTTATTTATTCTCGTAAAAAAAAAAATTTTTAATTTTTAATTTGTGACTACTTATGGTATTTTTTTATATGAAATTCTTTCAAAATAACTTTATTACTACATCACTTCTTCTTAGAAATCACACCAGAACTTTGACCTTTGTCTGATATTATAGAAAAATCTAAAGTTTTGAGAGTTTCCGCGTCCGAACCTAATAATAAACTTTGAATGCCCATAATATAAAATTCGTTAGATTTTTTCAATTATATTGTCTTATCATAGACTTATTATATGTCTAATAACTAATTACTATACTCCAAAGAGTCACATTTCATCGAAAAACTATGGAAAATCGCACTTTTTTCTCTCATAGTAATTATCAAAACAAGTTTCATTTTCGCGAGCCATATTAGAAAAACAACATATAATGTTCAAAATACGCCTAATTATGTGATAACTTAGGATGTAAATGAAGCAATACCTATTTTATTAGTAAATTAAAGCGACATTACGTCATGTTTCGCGATATATAGGGATATTTCACAAACATTACAAAATAAAAACGGCCATTTTTTCGCGAGCCGTGTGTTGTTGCCAAAGTGTTTTCTTCGAAAATTCGTGAAAAACAGCAAATGGATTGTCTAAATTGAATAATCCTAATGCCTAAACTACTTAAAAATGGAAATTACTCACTTTTATCCGGTATACACTGCACTTATATCAACAAAACACTTCACAAAACAAACACTTCGCGGAACTATACGCCGCCGCGGGGTGGCCGATCGACACTGCTGTTTTGACGTCTAATGCTGACTTTAAATCGGCGATCGGTTAAATCGTCGTTGGCCGGCGAATGAAAGATTATTTGGCCATGTCGTCCCGCGGTCAGAAAGCATTAAAGTACGACGATTCGAATCGTAAATTGCATTTTTCGCAGCAGCGAGCGCGATATCCAAAATCGGATGTTTCGGAATGTAGGCGGCCGCCATACATGTCCCCAAATGGATGTTACGTGCTCAGCGGGTTAAATGTAAATGAGGAATTACTTGCAAAACTTGAAATAATTCAAAATGCATGCATTCGGTTTATATTCACTAAAAAAGTTTTTTTAAATTATAACATTTTATAATATAACATTTTCTAATAATTTTTTAAAAATTATAACATTTTATAATATTAATATTATTTACATAAAAGATGTATTTTTTTTATTTGATATACAGGTTTCAATCTCTTATTATTACGCACTGATACAGTATTATTTCTGAGATATAATCAGCCTATATAAAAATTGCAATAGATGGAAATAATAAATATTTTTTGTTATTGCAGTCACTGGTTAAATTATAGGGGTTTTTATAATCATTCAGTACTTTATAAAAAAAACTTTTATTACCCATGTTATTATAGATGGCCAGATAAATTGCTACTAATTTTGCCATCATTGCTATCAACGCCAGGTGCATTTTGCTGGCGCAGAAGAGTTGCCACAACGTTCTATGTTCTATAATTAAAGATATTACTAAGCATTTTTGATATATTACTATTCTTATATGTATGTTTATATTAAATACTATCTGTTTTATACTTTCCTCTGCCATATCACTTTAATACTGTATTATTAACCTGTATATATTTTAAATATAAAATCATTTTTATTTTTATCAAAAAAACATTGTGATAATAATAATAAATCTAATTATTATATTATATAAATCATTATATTATATAAATATATTATATAAATCAATATCAATATCAATCAATATATTATATAAATCAAATTATTGCTACAATAACTATATTATTGTCATAATAATCTTGACGGTTAGGTCCTGAAATATTGCCACTAGGAAATAGGCCTGATCTTTTTGTAGACACTTTATGAGAATAATAAAAATATTCACACAGACAAATATTCTTAGATAACTGAAAGTGATAAAATCCTATTATGCTAGGTGCTTTGCGATAGTAATGTCATCGAAATTTTCAAATCAATGCAAAAATTTCAAATTTCGTAACATGCACCCAAAAATTTGCTTGCATTTTTGTGGATATGTTTTACCAAACTAAATTTTTAATGTTTTTTTCAGAAAACTATGTTTAATATTGAATAATAATAATAATATAGATATATTGGAGGTTACGAATAATTAGGAGGTTAATAATAATAAGGAGGTTAATAATAAAAAATATATTGGAGGTTACGAATAATATATAAATTCTATATAATTTATATTTTCAAGAAGTCTTCCACCTGTACGTTAGTTGCATAAGGAAGTGTTTAAACTGAAGTGTCCTGACTAAGAAGATTGCCCTCAGTCTGTCAGTGTGTGCCTATTCTGTTTTTAGGTTGTGATTCAGTATGTTTGATGTAGTTTTTTTTTCAGGTGGTTTTGGATTCCTATCGCTTGAGGTTGATGAAGGGAAAAAGCTCTTCTTTCACATGTCAGAAGTACAGGGTAACCCAGCAGAATTGCAAGCTGGCGATACAGTTGAGTTTGTTCTGGTCACCAATCAACGCACGGGGAAGTCTTCTGCTTGCAACGTCACGCGTATTAGGTAATTATGGACTTTTTTTAATTGTTGTAAAGCAAAAGCGTTGTGCTTGCTTCTTTCTTGTTTCATTTTTGATACTTCACTGTTTCATTTTTGCTACTGCATACTGTTTCATACTGTTTCATTTGCATACTGTTTGCATACTTGCATACTGTTTCATTTTTGATACTTCAAAACAGGCATTACTTTCAGCAATGACACTGTAGCGAGTACGCCACAATATAATGATTCAAAAAGCCCGCTCTTGCACAGCGGCAATCAATGTTGACATAGGCATAAAATATGTAGACGATGGTTTCTCGTTAATTAAAACGGTACCTCTCTAAGAAACGCTTTCGCCTATCGGACAAGGACATGGCTTACTTTCAGCGTTTGTAAATATTGAAAAGCCAACGATGTACGAGTCTGACCGAGACGATGACTATCTCCGATGAGTGTCAAGAAAAAACTTATATGGTGTCAGAACTTATAGCAAAAAAATCAAAACCTCACACTAACGCAGAAAATTTGATATTGCCCATTCGTCGTGAGATTGCAAAGACCTTATTTGGCATTGAGGCTGAGGAGGAGGTATAAAAAATCCTTCGTCTGCAGGCATATAGAACAAGTGACAGAAGATATTGAATCGCAAGTTGTTTGAAAACTACAAAGTATTCACACAGTCTTGCAAGTGGACAAAACGACTGACTTAAGTGGGATTGCACGGATGTTGGCATTTATACGTTTGATCGTCAAAGATGATATTGTTACATAAACCTACCTAAAACAACATAGGGTGAAGACTTTTTGAACAAGTTCCTGAAATCCTTTAATTTATCATGAAATGATTGTATTGACATATGCACCAACAATGACTGATCACATTGAAGAATTTCGTTACTTTACTGAATAAAATAAATCCAAATGTACATATATAAATCCAAATATTGACCGACCCACTGCTACATTCATACAGAGGAACTGCCATTAAAAACTCTTGTCAATGAGTTGAAAAGTATATTAGAAAATGTATAGTTATGATTATACATTTCAATAAAAGCGATCCACTGAAATCTAGATGGCTCAAACGAATATGTCGAGATATGAATGCATACCGAAATAAGGTTCTACTGTTCTACTGTACAACTGCTAACATTTCTCACTTTGGAGCCATCTAATTTTGTTGATCTACTCAGCAACAAAACATGTTGCACTAAATTTGCTTTTATGACTGATTTATTTGAGCATCTCAATCGATTAAAAGCGGGTATGCAAGAATGAAATGAGAATATTTTGACATCTTTGGAGAAAATGAGATGTTTTTCCCCGAGCACTGCTTTAAGAAACGTCGACGGTGCAACCATGTTACTGAAAAAAGAAGCTATTGGAATTTTTCTTAATATTTTACGTCAAAGATTTCCACTGGGTAAAAGACCCCTTTAGCAGTTTGGTAGCTTTCAATTTGACAGAATTAGAAAAGTTACGCGTTTAAAAATGACTATGTTGCAATTCAAACGATATGAGCTGAATTTGAACTACTTCTTTATATATATTTCTTTGGAATACAGAGTGAGTAAAAAAAGATGATAGTTCTTTTACCATTTACATCCTCGTATCTCTGCAAACAGATTTTCAGCACTGACAAATATAAGTGTCAAATGCGAACGACTTCTATTCATCGATGAAGAAATGAGAGTATGTCTGTCGACAATTTGCCTAAGATTAAAATATCTCTGTACACTACGCCAGACACAAATCTCACACTGAGTTTACTAAACTTTTCCCATAAATTATTAACCCTTTGCCTGCCAAGATTGAATATTATTATTTTTATATTTTTTGGTCATCATTACAAAAAATATACCACACTTTTTTTTATTTCAATCATCAGCCCTACAAAAGACTGCAAGTCAATAACTGCCAAAGTAATAGGCTTTTATATGAAAACTCCTTCAGGTCGCCCGATAACACTCTTGGTTGGCAATAGTGGTACAACGCCAAGCCCGAGATAACTCGGGCTTGGCAGTTAAAGGGCTTGGCAATTAGTATTTTTTTATTTTAAACTAGTATCAAGATCTTTTCGTTAATATCAAGAGCATATTAACCTTTATTATTTTATTATTATTTATTCCTTGGCGGAGATTGGGGAGGGGGTTGCCCTCGTAGTCAATACGCTGCTGTCGGTGCCGCTGGATCTCGTACTCCATTCTCGATTCGCTTCCATTCTTGACGATTTTTGCCACGTCTCGAGCATCCCTAGCCGATAATCGTTGATTTTTAAGGTCGTCTTTGATGTTATTTAGCCAGGTTTTCTTCGGTGCCGATCGCTGAATTCTCTATTCTGTCGGACAGTCTCGCCAAAGAAGTTTACGTGGTAAGCGATTATCATTCATGCAAACATGGCCGAACCATCGTAATCAACGTTTTTGTACTTCTTCTTCGATCATTGTTAGTAGATCGCATCTTTCTCTAATGGTCTCGTTTTGAATTCGGTTGCGGATAACACCGAGAATCTGCTTCGAACATCGCATTTGGAAGACTTCGAACTTGTTGAGGTCCGATTGTAGTAACGTCCATGTTTCCGATCAATAAAGAAGAATGGGAAGAACCAACGTTCGGTATAGTCGTACTTTGGTTTTGATGGTAATATTCATTCGCTTCCATATGCACCACTTGAGCGAAGCGAATGTTGCTGTTGCCTGACCGATCCGGCTATGGACATCGGCCGTCGATGCCACTTTCTTTTCCGTAACAAACGATCCTAAATACTTGAATTGTGGGACCTGTTCGATTTGGGTTCCATCGAGGTAAACGCTGGCCTTTGAACCGTCCGTAGTGAGCACTTTGGTCTTATCCGCATTGATTTTTAATCCATGTGATTGAGCAATTCTGGATATGTTGTATAAAATGTGTGTTGGCGAAAACGGCGCTATCATCGGCGAACATCAAATCGGTTATGAAATTTGATTTGTTGTATCTAACTCCGCGTCGACCGTCGATTGCTCTCCGCATAATCGCATCGATCACCACGTTAAAAAGTAGCAGTGATACGTCATCTCCTTGTCGAACACCAGTTTGAATCGGAAATTCCTCAGACAAATCGTTACAGATTCGAACGCTCCTGGTTGAGCCATCGTACGATGATTGGAGAAGTTTAATGATTTTTGGTGGCACGTGTTCGGTCTCCAAGGCACTCCATAAGCTGTTGCAATCGAAGGCGGATTTAAAGTCTATGAAGACGGCGATTGTTCGTTTGCCGCACCATTCTTTCATCCGTTAGCTGACGAAGAGCGAATATCTCATCAATGCATCCTCGATGTGTTCTAAATCCTGCTTGCTCCTCTCGGCTCGTTTGTTCTCGATGTTTTTGTAGCCTCGACTATGATTTTCGTGAATACTTTGCCGACTATTGAAAGAAGGCTAATACCGCGATAATTCTTGCATTCTCTGCTATTGCCTTTCTTTCTTCCATGCCGACGGGATACGATCCGATTGCCAAATATGCATTAGGAGAAAATGTAGTTGTTGTAATAAAATGTCACCTCTGGCTTTGATCATCTCGGCGGTAACTTGATCAAGACCCGGCGCTTTACCATTTTTCAACGATTTTATTGCCGTCTTCATCTCGTTTATTGTTAGTTCGTTATCGGAAAACGGATTCGCCGGGTGATCGACAATCGGCGGTTGCAGTGCTGAACCTTGAGGCGGATCGTGATTGTGCAGCTGATTAAAGAATTACCTCCACCGCTGCAGGCGCTCGTCGGGGGAAATCACGAAAGTTCCATCCGATTTCTTGATGTTGTCGTTCGTCGATGTTGTTTTCCCGCCTAACCGTCGGATTGTTTGGTACAACGTCCGGTATTCGTGCATCGATGCTGCTTCTTCCAATTCGGCCGCAATGTTATTCCAATGCGCTTCTCGTTCCAATTTCATTCTCTGTCGGACTTCTTTGTTCAATAATCGGTATTTTTCGAAATTGAAGTGTTTCATCCGTTTTCGTTGGTCGACGAGGTCTAAACAGTCGTCCGAAATCCACTGCTGCGTCCGTCGACGGATGGGTGGGCACAGCTCCGTTGCACACTTCACAAGGGACTCCGATAATTTCATTTCTTCAAAGTCGATATTGTCTGATATTGCGAGCGTTGCGAATTTGCTGGATTTGAAATTCCCGTTCAATGGCTGCATGCTGTAGACATGCCCAGTTTCTCTTGGCTGGTGGTGGCGTTTTTTTCTTCGCTTGTTGTAGTGGCATTTGTAATTTCGCTTGAACGAGATAGTGATCCAATCTGTAATCGGGTCCCCGCATCGCCCGTACGTCTTTGAGTGTTGATCGAAATCTCGAATTGATTAAAATGTATAGATACACACACAATGTATATTATATGCTATAATTTCAAATTTAATTTTAGGCTATAATTTGTTGCCTACTCTTCTTTTCACACCAGCATGTTGGTTGACTGGAAGATATTGCTGTAGTGTAGCAATAAGTCCGCCATTGTACCTTATTTTATTGTGCAATAAAGAGATTTTCATTTCATTTCATTTCATTTCATTTCATTCATTTCATTTCATTTCATTAAAATGTAGTCCAACCTTGCTGAATCTTTGTCGGACGGATTTCGCCACGTTAGTTGATGTTTGCGGGGATGACGAAATATGCTGTTTCCGACGATCATGTTGTTCGACAATGCGAACAATAAAAGGCCTAGTCCAATGTGGGGTTGAAAACCCTTGTTATAAGATTGTTTAAATTTTAAATATTTTAATTAATTATTTTTATGACACTTCATAGCTAGTTAGTATTACTTAGATTGTTGATTATATCTTTTTTAATGTAGATTATTAGGCACTAGCTGATTATTGGAATTCCGATAAGTAATATTCTATTTACAACAAGTGCAATACGGCGCTAGCTTATTGATGACTTATTGTATAGATATATTTACCTAATTCTAATAATAGGTGTATAACCTTTTTTAACAAAAAATATAATATGATTATTGTTATCACAAAATAATCATCACTAAATATAATAATATACATATATTATATTATAAATTATATTTTTATGTATGTATGTATATTTGGATGTATGTATATGTATATTTATGTGTATATGTTTATGTATGTGAGCTGTATTGATACTTTTATTTAATATTACACGGTTGGCTGTAAGAAATCGTGAAACGATAAGCCCGCCGTTTGTACTAAGTTAAAATAGAATTTAAGTTTTCTTTACCCATGTAATTTTTTTTGTTAGTACAATAAAGGTATTTTTCATTTCATTTCATTTCATTTCATTTTATTTCATTTCACTAAACTTAATTTTTCATGCTTGGCTGACTTTTTGCTCTCTATTTTATGTTCCGCTTTATGTGATTTTCTCAAGAACCAAGAGTCCATCAAATAAAACGGGATAACGCCGTAAACAAACATGGCTCGTTGGGGAGTAAACCCGGTGCATACGGCGGCGGCGCCATGCTGTTTTTCCGCAGTGTCCATGGGCAAGCTTCCATAGTGATCCATACAACACTGACGACCGTGCCTAGACACAGTGAGGCACGGCGAACTAAATGTGGATTTTAACAGCGAAAAAAACGTGTGAACAAGAGGGCTTACTGTGCATTTACACCAATCGAGCGAATGCTCATTCTACCCCCACTGCTAAAATCACGTGGTTTTACCAGAGTGGGGGTGGCTTAACCCCTCAAGCCCCGATTGACCGATATCGGCCACAAACTGATTCAGCGTGACGAGTACGTTTTAATTCTATTTTAATTTAATTTGTTTTATTTTATTATGTTTTATTATGTTAATATGTTTCATTGTAACTATGGGTACAGTGGTTTGGCAGTAATTAATGTTTTTGGTGTGACAGTGTCATAATTCAATTTTTTTACTAATTTTTACTAAAATTATTTGGGACATCAACTTGTCAATCGGCTGAGGGGCCGAGGCCTGAAGGGTTAAGAGCATTCTAACCACCGTTTGGCAGTAACGGCATCGAACGCTTTATAAAACAAAGAATTGCTCATTCGTTTTTAGTGTAAATGATGCTAGAGCGGTCGAATAGTAGCCTAGAGCATTCGTTCGTGTTCTGACGCGCTCGCTCGACTAGGCAGTCTCTTCAAAGCATTCTACGTGACAAAATCATTTGCATTCGTGTTTTCAAAATGGATTGGACGAATGATGTGTGTCCTTAATTAATTTAATTATATCGAGTGCAAAGTTGACTGACCACTTTGTTCTTGTGAGCGCATACATGTCATAATATTTTCCACATGTGCACTCTTGGCCTGCTCCACTAGAGCTGTCATCTACCAATGGCGCTCTTTTCGTTTCTTTTTCTTTTTAATTAACTGGTGCATTACAATGAAAGAAGCACTTGCTATTATACAATCGTCGTCAGACATCGAATAGTGTGCAAACCGTCCAGTGGCGCTACGGGATGCAATCCCGCCGGGAGAAATCAGTCCACCGGCTTGTTAGGTCTGAGACCGAGAGTCTTACCTGGGGTAGCCTTCCACACGAGGATGCTTCTGAATAGGAGCTGAATCGTGAGTTGAGCCGATCCCAGAACAAAGTGGGTCTTGTGGCCCAAGCTGCACGAAACCGTTCACCACCAAACCGTACTATGTAAATGTACAGTTAGACTAATGTTATTGCTAATGATTATTGCAAATTTGTAATATTAACAGTGATGGATCTGGTCCGCCTGTCATCTCTCAACGACCTGAGAGATTAATATCGCGTCTGCGGATGGCATCTCTAGAGGGTAACACTGGACCCCGAATGGTAGTAATTCGGCAACCACGTGGTCCTGATGGCTCTGGCGGCTTCCGTCCCAGGCAACCATACAAACCGACTGCTCCCAAAGGTGTGTATTCTTTAGAAAAGACTAGTTGTGTGCGCCGCATCGGAGCACCGCCGATGCAGATCTGAAATCCAGCTAGACGTACTAAGATTCTTCATTTAGCAAAATACAAGCCGCTGAAAATATATAAAAATTTAGAGCACATACTAAACATAAATGATATTTGAAGTCGTACTATTAATCAGATTAGAGGTTAAAGAAGGCTCTAGGTTTTAGGGAGCCCTAGGCTCCCTAAAAAAGGAAGACGGCACTTACACAAACACAGATGTAGAAACCAGCTCAGTACTCCTGGAAACACACTTTCCTGGATGTCAAATCACAGAAGATCCTGAGTGGCCAGACGAAAACTACAGCACACCAACAACCCAAGAATGGGAAGTTGCAAACAAGATAGTAACTGCGGACAAGATAAAATGGGCCCTGAAAAGCTTCAAACCTTTCAAATCCGCAGGGCTGGATGGCATTTTCCCAGCACTACTACAATGGCAACCAAGCCATGCAACAAAATACTTACTACCAATCTATAGGGCCTGCATAGCCTTCAAATACATTCCAAAGGCATGGAGAGAGGCGAAAGTAGTCTTCTTACCGAAACCGGGAAAGGAGGACTACTCACACGCCAAATCCTTCAGACCTATCAGCCTAACGTCTTTCTTACTAAAGACGTTAGAAAGACTGATGGACCGTCACCTAAGGGATGGGGCACTAAGAAATAAACAACTACACCCACAACAACACGCCTACACAAAAGGCAAATCAACAGAGTCGGCACTACACATGGTGCACAAAATAGAATCGGCTCTAACAAATAAGCTGTCAACACTCGCCGCCTTTATAGACATAGAAGGCGCTTTTGACAAAACCATGCACAACAGCATAAACCACGCCCTACAGGAACTTAAGGTGGAACCAGTCACCATAAAATGGATCACGGAGCTGGTTAGCAAAAGGGCGGTCCAGATAGTGATGAATACTACCACAAGAGCGAAGGTAGTTAAAGGATGCCCCCAAGGGGGGGTCCTATCACCACTTCTATGGAACATAGTAGTGGACAGCCTCATAAAAACACTAAATGAAAGGGGTTACACTACTATTGGTTATGCCGACGACCTAACAATAATGATTAATGGAAACGCAGAAAATATGCTATGTAAAGTCATGCGCTCAGCTTTGCAGATAGTAGAAAAATGGTGCGACGAACATAAATTGTCAGTAAATCTGAAAAAGACAGAACTTATCCTCTTCACCAACAAGAGGAAGTTACCAGAACTACAAGTACCAAAATTATTCAACACCAAACTCTCCCTATCTACAGAGGTGAAATATCTGGGAGTCATCCTTGACAGCAAATTAAACTGGGCGAGTCATATCGAAGCCAAAACAAAGAGGGCCTGCCTAACTTTTTGGCAGTGTCGGAGACTAGTGGGGAAAAAATGGGGTCTCAACCCAAAAATCACACTCTGGCTGTACACATCAGTCATCAGGCCCTCTCTGACTTATGGATCAGTTGTATGGTGGCCCAGAACACAACTGACCACAGTGAAAGCGAGACTCCAGAGCCTGCAACGCTTAGCTTGTGTAGCAGCCACTGGATGTATGAGAACCACACCATCGGCCGCACTAGAGTACCTCCTAAACATGAGACCTCTGGATCTTGTCATCCAAGAGGAGGCTAAGGCAGCCGCTCTAAGACTAAGAGCAAATGGACTGGAAACAAAACACAGAAACACCACACTCAAAAATTCTGAAACGGGTTCTAGAAGAAATACCTCTTCTGGACGCACCCATGGACAGGATAATATGCCATCATGTCTTTGATCGAAGATTCAATATCCAACTCATTGCAGAACCAGCAGATCACTGGATGTATGAGAACCACACCATCGGCCGCACTAGAGTACCTCCTAAACATGAGACCTCTGGATCTTGTCATCCAAGAGGAGGCTAAGGCAGCCGCTCTAAGACTAAGAGCAAATGGACTGTGGAAACAAAACACAGAAACACCACACTCAAAAATTCTGAAACGGGTTCTAGAAGAAATACAAAACACAGAAACACCACACTCAAAAATTCTGAAACGGGTTCTAGAAGAAATACCTCTTCTGGACGCACCCATGGACAGGATAATATGCCATCATGTCTTTGATCGAAGATTCAATATCCAACTCATTGCAGAACCAGCAGATCACTGGTACAAATGAAGTAAGGATATACACAGATGGCTCCAAAACCACTCAAGGTACCGGAGCCGGCGTCTTTTCAAATGATCTAAACATCAAAATATCAACTACCCTAGGCAACCTAAATACGATCTTCCAAGCAGAATGCATTGGCATCACCAGAGCAGCACAAGCAGTTGCAGCCAAAGATGTCGGAGACCTAAGCTTGAAATTTGTCTCCGACAGTGCCTCCGTGCTATAAGCGCTAGCAAAAAATACTATAACCTCTGTCCTTGTACTGGAATGCCACAATGCGCTTCAATCCATTGCAGGGTCAAATAGATTGACCCTGCAATGGATTAAAGGGCACAGCGACTCACTGGGAAACGATGCGGCAGACGAACTGGCCCAAAGGGGATCAAAGGAAATATTATATGGACCGGAACCCTTGATGCCCATTCCCCAGGCCCAAATAAAAACATGGCTACGCAGGAACACCGAAGAAACCTACCTTACAGAATGGAAAAAGAACGCAGGATGCAGGCAAACAAAGAACGCGGTTCCGGAAGCGTCCAAAAAACTTGCCCGCAACCTCACCAGATTAAAAAGGGACAAAATCCGTAAAGTCATAGGTACTATGACAGGCCACTGTCCCCTAAACAAACACCTGTTTGCCATAGGTGTGACAGACAGCCCTCTATGCAGAGGATGCATGGAGGAAGAAGAAACGCCACAGCATGTGCTCATGGAATGCAGGAGCGTGGCAGAGCAACGGGCAAGAATACTACAATCTCCAGCATCTGTCTCGGAGGCCTGTAGCAACCCAAACAGGCTGCTAACCTTCTGGGACAGCCTGGGTTGGCTGGAGTAACATAAATAGAAACATGAGCCACGCACAACGGCCCAATCAAGAGGCCAAGTGCGGGAAAAAAGCCCAGACTAACTAACTAACTAACTAACTAGAGGTTTAAGAAGTTCTGAAGTTTTTCGACGAAGAAAAAAATCAAAGCATGACACCAATTACCTACCAAGATAGGAAATGGCCCACCAAAGTTGCTGTCAGGACAAATTGTAATTTCATATCAACGACTTGACGGACTGCAGCAATGTCGGATTTTTATTTCAAGGCTTCGTAAAGATCCACCGGTATCTATATTACCTATAAACTGGTGAAACCTACTTATTAGGTTTTTGAATTGAAAACTTGGTTTTTTTTGTGATATTGAACATTTATTTCGAAGTAAATTGGAAAGTGCATTTTATTCAATGTATTGTCCATCGCTAGCTATGCCGCTCTTCCATCTTTCTGGCAAGAGACAGATTCCCCGGCAGTAGAAGTCTTCGTCATCCACGAATCCAGCCATTTTTCAATATCCTCGAAAGACTGGAAGCGCTGCTCGGAAAGGCCATGGGCCATTGACCGGAACAAACAGTAGTCGGATGGTGCAATATCTGGGGAGTACGGCGGGTGAGATAGGATGTCCCAGCGAAACGTTTCCAGAAAGTTCTTGACCTGCATCGCGACGTGTGGCAATTTTCTAGCATGGTCATGCTGGAAAATTACCTTGTCGTGCCTTTTAGCATATTCTGGCCGTTTTATCTTCACAGCATCGCTCGAATTCTTAAGCTGAGCTCGATAGCGATCACCCGTGATGGTTTCTCCCGGGTACAGCAGCTAGTAATAGATGAGACCCTTTTGGTCCCACCAAATGCAAAGCATTATCTTAGATCCGTGCATGTCTCTCTTCGGCGTGGCTGTTGAGGTCGATGGAAGTGATTCACCGGGGTACGAGCGATATTTTTTGCATTTGGGGTTCTCGTAAAAGATCCACTTTTCGTCGCCAGTGATTATTCGGTGGAGGAAACCTTTTCTTTTTTGACAGCGAAAGAGCATTTCACAAGTCATGAAACGTCTTTCGATGTCTCTTGTCTTCAACTCGTGAGGAACCCAATGCCCTTATTTTGAATGACTCCCATAGATTTTAAACGTCTCGAAACGGTTAAGGGATGAACATTAAGCACTTCCCTTATCTTTGCCAGCGTCAGACTCGAATCTTCATAGAGTATGGACTCCAATTCGGCTTCCTCAAATTTTTGCTCCTGGCCTGGGCGCTCTGCCTTGCACGTTGAAATCACCACTTTTAAAACTTAGAAACCAAGTCTCAACAGTCCTTTCTATTGGAGTAAATTCCCCGTAAGCCTCCAGCAGCAATCTATGACATTCTGCGACAGTTTTCTTAAGATGAAAGCAGAAAAACATTGCTTCCCGCAAATGACATTTTGTCGGCTCAAATTTTGACATTTTTGAAGTTAACAAAATTACCATTATTGACACTTCAACGAAATGACACAGACTGATAATTGCAGCCTAATGATGACGCTTTGACATGAAGTATTTTGCAATTTGGTAAATGACTAAAAATATAAGTTACGGTATTTCTTAGGAAATCGAAGTTTTCAATGCAAGGTCCTAATATTTCATTAACAGCTTTTCTTTTGTAAAGCTTTATAAAAGAAGTACATTTCTCTTAGCACCTTAAAGGCATAGTTAAAAACTTACAGTGGAATTTCAGTGCTGGAAAGTGTAAATATTTACAAAGTTGATTCACAATATGATGCAAAATGCGATATTTATAGAAAAGAATGGAGCTAACAAAAAGTATCCATTATCACTAAACCCATAATAAACCACGCTTATTCGAAAAAATAAGACGGCGCACACGACTAGTAGTACCAATATAATTTGATGAGAATAGTCAGTCATTGCCAGCCATGTATGAATAATATTGTTCTTGTTTCAGCTACAACTGCCGAGTAAACCGATTATTGCATGCACTTGAAGAATTTTCTTATTTCCATTCGTAATTTATTTTTATAACCAAGATGATTCTATTCAATAAATACAAGAAATGAATAAAATGAAAATAAAATATGTATAGAATCTCTATAATAGTGTTCTATATATTAAAAAACGAAAAGATCTGAATTAGTATTTGTAACACTACCGAAAAATAGTTAATTTTTAATGTTACAAAATTTTGATAATAATAAATACTTTGTTAAAAAAAACTCTTAACATGTATATAAATGTATATACATGTATATACATGCAATACATGTATATACAGTAGAACTCCAATTATCCGAACTCCGACTATCCAAATCGCTGATTATCCAAAATTAAAACGAGCCAACCTTCATTTTTTACCTTCACTTTTAAACTTCAAGAAAATCAATGAAGGCAGCAACAAAGAAATATTTAGAACTAGCTGTATCCTGCTAGCGTTGCTACGCCAAATCGGTCGCATTCGAAATTCAATTCGCCGCTTTAAAATTCATTCGACTATAAAAAAAAGAAGAAGTCACTCCTGTCTTTGCGCTCGAAATTTAATCAAAATCGGTCGAGCGGTTTAGTAGTCCATAGCGGACATACAGACAAACATTCATTTATATATATATATATATATATATATATATATATATATATATATATATATATATATATATATATATATATATATATATATATATATATATATATATATATATATATATATATATATATATATATATATATATATATATATATATATATATATATATATATATATATATATATATATATATATATATATATATATATATATATATATATATATATATATATATATATATATTTTTTAAATTATTTTCAATAATATATAAAATTAGATTCATGAAAAGTTACTTATCTGGGGTCCTGGTGGACCAGAAACATTTTACCGATAGTTAATGTCCTCTTTAAATACTTACGGCAGCAGCACCTGTTTCCGCAATTGATAACTTATGATGTTCTTAGTTATTGCTCACTGCAGCCGAATTATTGTATGCCCTTGGATGTAATAAGTATAGGAGGATGGTTTCTGTAACAGAAATGGATGTTAGTAACTTATTTTAGAAGAAATTATATGACTGAGAATATTTCGACACTAGTCGTATATGACATTTCTGATAGAACAATTTTTTCAAAATTTAAATTTAAAAAAAACTGAACATAGAGAAATGGGTTAATAATATTTTGCAATATCGTTATGATATTATATATATATATATATATATATAATCATAACGATATTGCAAAATATTATTAACCCATTTCTCTATGTTCAGTTTTTTTTAAATTTAAATTTTGAAAAAATTGTTCTATCAGAAATGTCATAGAGATGAATACAACTAGTGTCGAAATATTCTCAGTCATATAATTTCTTCTAAAATAAGTTACTAACATCCATTTCTGTTACAGAAACCATCCTCCTATACTTATTACATCCAAGGGCATACAATAATTCGGCTGCAGTGAGCAATAACTAAGAACATCATAAGTTATCAATTGCGGAAACAGGTGCTGCTGCCCTAAGTATTTAAAGAGGACATTAACTATCGGTAAAATGTTTCTGGTCCACCAGGACCCCAGATAAGTAACTTTTCATGAATCTAATTTTATATATTATTGAAAATAATTTAAAAAAATTTACACCCTTAAAATATCAATATATATATATATATATATATATATATATATATATATATATATATATATATATATATATATATATATATATATATATATATATATATATATATATATATATATATATATATATATATATATATATATATATATATATATATATATATATATATATATATATATATATATATATATATATATATATATATTCTTTTTAGAATTGATCAATAAGATTCTAAAAAGAATATATACACAAAACTATCATATATATATATATATATATATATATATATATATATATATATATATATATATATATATATATATATATATATATATATATATATATATATATATATATATATATATATATATATATATATATATATATATATATATATATATATATATATATATATATATATATATATATATATATATATATATATATATATAGATATTCCATTTTCAAGTGGTTTTTGCAGCAATGTTCTATGTGAAACCCAATTTCGTGTCCGATTCTTTGTGAAAAATTGGTTGTTCA
>OX155980.1:6391962-6451462 GCA_944548615.1 Micropterix aruncella
TATATGTATATGCATATGTAAACGCATATGCGCATATACATATACATTTATTTAATTTGCTTATTCTGATAGATGGCTTAACAATACATACTCAGCGTTTGAGTCAATATTAAGATTTGTGCGTACTGCTTAATGTAAATGGTGACTTGAAAAATGGGGAGAATAGCATTTTTCAATTCTGTAATAGTCTTCATCATTGTATTTATCTTATTTCAGTTTTGTGATTCACATTTAATGCGTTTATTTTTGTGTTCCTACAATGTGGTAAACCAAAAAATAATTTAAAAATATGCTCTAGTTGTATATTGTGTCATTATTTTCATTGTTTGTATTTAACGTTCCTCTCAATAGAGGTGTTTTGAATATATAATGTGATAACTGTGTCATCAAAATAGCCGAGACATTTTCTCTTCGGATTTGAAAAAAGAAGTACTCGCATCAATTTCCATGCCTAAGAAGCGAATTTTCTTTTTCTGGGGTATTTCCCTGTTTGTATGTTTAACTGAGTGTGCTTGAAAAGACTCGATTAATGGAACAAATAATCTATAGGTACCGTTTGTAGTTTCATATTAGGTGTTTTGTAGGTCTTGTCATATTTTAGAAAGATACATATTCAGAAAAGTAAAAAAAATCCAGCAGCCCTCGTAAATTCACAAAATGGAGTGCAGTAATTCCTAACCTGTGAAATCTATATCTTTTAACAAATCCACTGCCAAATCTTATTTTCATACTATTTTTTATCCACATTCCATATCTTGTTTTATTTGGGACAATTCTTAAGACTTTAAGCCCCCCCCCCCCCATTGCTAGCACATATCAGTTTACATCTAGTCTTTGTTTATACTGGAACAGTGGCGACTGCAGAAAATGCTCTTGGAAGCACATATTTTAGGCGTACTATTTTGAACAATTTTCTAGCATAAATTTCAATTATGGCTAGTAGTTTTTAATCCAGTCCGAATGACACTTGCATTAGAGTAAGCATTGGTATTCTGCGAAACAAATTTTAAGCAGACCAATAAGACGCAGATCAATAAGACGCTTTGTAACAATCACCGTTGTCAGAATTAAAATTAATATTATGTTTAAAAATTAGAAATTGTGGATGACAGCCGCCCCATTTTGTGAGCTTATCAACTGAAGCGTTGGGTGTGAAAAGGGCATTAGCTCAAAAAACTAGTTTTATATATTATATTGCCATCTGAGGTATTATATTATATTATATTATATTGCCGTCTGGTTTGTACATTATTTGCACATACTTTTGTATCGCAAACTTGAGATTTTTTGAGGTAAAAAGCCTCTTGAGAATTTTATTCCAATCCTTAATGGATTATAATAACATTAAAAGGATTTAGTTCTTTCAACCTAAATGCTTTATATTGGTTATTAACCTGCTCTTTCAATGGTTTCTATGGATTTCGCTTCCACAGAGTGCAGTGTCACATGCAATCTATGGAAGAAGAGAGTAGTATCGCTACACTACCGTAATGTTATGCGTGAAAACGTCTCGTGTAAACACTCCCTTATTATGGGTAATGCCTCTTTTGCAAACAGTGCTTCAATTGATATAACCTAATATTGCTAAGAAACACGAGTATGACTGTAAATAAGATGACGGAAAACATTTAATTATCCGTTATGTGATAGTTTGGACTGAGAAGACCAATGTAATTTTTTCTTAATATAATGCAGAACTGGTTATGTTGGAATTTAATCCTATATTCATTTTAATTTAGTGCAATTTGTCGCATATTGTTTAAGTGTTAAATTTAAAAGAAAACTTAGGTTAAACAAATACCTACATATAAATTTACATTTGAAATTTGAAATTAAGTAGTGATTAGAAACATTAATTACACTGTGATTTTTATTATCATTGAAATAATTATTCAAAAATAATATACATACACTCGTCGAATTAAGAACTTCTTTGCAGTTTTGGGGCATACTGAAATAGGCATAAATTAAAAAAAAAAGGAAAAAGGAAAAGCGGCTTGAAATTCGTAAATTTTATTAAAACAGAGGCTTTCATTGTTTTATGACCATACCTTTTATTCTGCCAGAGCCATTATATTGGATATCTTTTTTGTAACTGATAATATAATTTTAATTATATTATATCTTTTTTATTATATTACAGTCAGTTATTTTTAATTGATGCACCTGTTCTGTGGCTTTGCATAAAGGAAATTATCTAGACGATTATTGAACTGGTTGACATTTTCTGTATCCACAACTTGTTCCGGCATTCCGTTCCATGCATCCACTATTCTGTTTTCGTTAATAAAACTAGTTTAGCTCGAACGGATGACCTCACAGATGCTGATTGGTGTTGAAGGTTAAGATAGTACTAAGACGGACAGTCATAGTATTCATTCAGTATTTTGAAGGTCTCGATAAGGTCGCCTCGTCCGCGATCATCTTTTAGTGTTGGCAATTTTAACAAGACAGCCTTCCTTCGTAGTTTAGCTACTAAATTCAATTGGACTTAACGTTGGACTTTTTGTAGAAGATCCATATCCTTGATGAAGTATGGGCTCCAGATTTGATACCCAAATTCCACAAGTGGTCTTATATATATCTTATACAAGGTGCAGAAGTTTTGGCGTTAAACACTGAAAGGCTTTGCGAATGAGGTATACCGTTGAATTTGCCTTTTCACCACTGCAGTTACGTGTTCGCTCCATTTTAAATATTACATGATAATACCCAAATCCTGAGCTGTGATCGGTTTCACTGGTGTTCGACCAAGGAAGTAACTGTTTTTGGGATTATTCTTTCCCAAATGCAGCATGGTTCGATTGTCACTATTTCAGACTCAGTAGCCAGTTTTTTGTTCAGTTCTGAATGGATTTTAAGTCTCGCACTATTTATTCAATTATAATGCATGGATAAGCGAAAAGCTTGGCGACGACAGTGAAAAATCGACATTACGAGAAAATTATCGATTCCATATCACCAATATACAACTTGAACAGGGTCGAACCCAGAACCGAATCTAGCAGATATGTATATAAAAATAGAATAACATTTTCTTAATTGATTGTTCCCATTTTTATCGGGCTGTAGAGTAAGATGTGCTTAGCCGTTGCTGTATAATTCTAGTCTGCTTTTGATGATCACTCTTTGAAACAATAATTTACTTGAGTGCCGATTGGTCAATTCCGTATATGGGCCGATCGGCCGATTCCGTATATTAGAGAAAATTTGGCATTAATTGCATGCAAAACCCTAAATACAGGGTGTTAATGGAGAGTTGAGGAAAATTTTAGGTGATAATTCGCATGCATAAGGGGTACAAAATTTTTACGGTAACATAAAAAAAATAATAGACAAAACTTTTAATTTGGCCTTGTTGATTTTCCTATTTTACTACCGATCAGTAATCATCGCTTGAATGAAATTTTATGTAAAAGTAAACATCTAAAAGTAAACAAGGTGGAATAAGTTATATATTTTTTTGTTACATTATTAAAATAAAGTTTACATTATTAAAATAAAGTCACCGTAGACAAAGAAATTGTTACTTGTTTTAACACCTATTAAGCTTCTAAATCGTCAGTTAAAATGTTTCCTAATACTCCTTTAACACCTTGTATAAAGTACTCGTACAATGTTTTTAATGCGAGTGACCCCTTAGGAGTCATCGTCATTTCGTAGAATTCATCGTCATTTCTGATTATCTCAAGGTTTGAAATTAATTAAAACCGTGGTTTCACATTTGGATGGATCATCATAGAGTTAATCAATCTACTGACGATTGCCGTTTTGATCAAATTCACTTACGAAGACTGAGAATGTGTCATGTCAATTCGCCTATTTCGCATATCTCATTCTTCATTCACTCAATAATTTATTTGTTGGATCTAAGCTATGGGAATCATGTGGTCATTACAAATTCATCATAAAAAAAATACTAAAGAGTACGCCGACACGCACATTGGTATTCGTAAAAATTACAGACGAATGGGATTTGCATGTTGTATAAAAACTACTCTTGTCTGCATACTGTACGAGTTAAGCACTAAAACAATACTAAAAGCAACCAAAATTTAAATATCACTTAAGTATTAAAAACTATTCGGGAGTGATTACATTTTTGTGACAAGAGCCTAATTTTAATGTTACGATTACTTCCAGCCCTATTTTAAGATTCTAATTAACCACCGATATTTTATTTGTGTAGTTCAACCGCTTCTTCTTTCTTGTAAAATCTTGAATAACTCTAGGCTGAAGATAAACCATTCCAATTTATTGCAAAACTTAAAGTTAAAAGTCGATTTTTGTATGAGTCACTTTATAGTAGTTTATCAACCACAACGATATTATATATTGTTGAAGTAAATTTATTCGTAGGATTAGGGGTTATATATTGTGTATATTATACACTTGTAACAAAATAAAATAAATTTTGTCAGTTTTGTGCTTCTTCTTCAGGTGTGCGTTCTCGCCTCTAGAGGCAACTGACAATAAATAGCTTTCAAAGTATATTTTATTAATTTTAGTTATAGTACATAACCGCATTAAGAATGTAAACTCGTACGAATGTTTGCTTGATATAATACGCAAATTTGTTTAAAAATTTGAAACACTAGTTCCACCTGTTCTCTATTATAAATTAATCAGGATTTTATGTAACTTAGTAGTATACAAAATGGATGTGTGACGTGTGGATGCTTGAAATGTGTGGCTATACGCACATTATACTAATTAAACCAAATAACCTGAATGTGCCAGATGTGGTAACGAACTGTTGCCAAAAAAATATTTCCTCTCGGGTGTTAATTATTAATGGCATTAATGAGTTATTGCTGTGAGTACTGTATTTTGTGACGCAGTTTATAGTGTTAAAATGAATAACGATTGTAAATCGAGACATTGAGAGGGAATTGTTAAGTTTTAAGTTTCAAAATAACTGTTTTGAAAAGAAATGGCGCCATTATAATTTCGATGTAGTAATAAATACTGCGATTGTTTTTTTTTTTTGTTCATAAGTTCCATTAGCATTTTTGATCATTGTAATTCTAAAAAACTTCGAACAATAAAAACTGGGATCGGATGACATAATTTCATCTCACTTATAAATGTGTGTTTTATTTCTTGTATAGCATAAGAAATAAGGTTCCATGTCTGTATTGTTATCATCAATTTTGGCCTCATGAATGGAATTGTAAAAATTCCCATAATTCAAAATACTTACCTTCATCCAAAGGAGCCGCTGAAAACTTAAGGGGACAAAATGTGGTATTCTAGTATAAATTGGTTAAAAGACCTCGTACTTAGGGGGGCAGTTTCAATAAGATAACAAATGAAACATTCTGAAAAAATATACATTGCCTCACTGAATTTGACATCGATGAGAGATATGAGCTCCAAATCTATTGCGATTTTTCAGGGCTTAGCATTAACTGTGTATAGAGTGCTATGCTGGGAATCTACGGGATATGATCTGAAACCTAGAAATCCGCTGAAGAACCAAAGTGGTGGACATAGTTTAAAAGATAAGCAAGTTAAAATGTCAGTGGGCTGGTCTCGTATGCAGAAGAACTTATAACCGCTGAGGACGAAAGGTTCTCGAATGGAGACCGCACACTGCAAAACGCAGTTTTAGGAAGCCATTCGGACCAATGGACTGACGACAGGCAGGAAGCAACTCGATGAGGAAGACGGAGTACTGGTCAGCGTGGCGAGCCTAGGGAGAGGCCTACATCCAGCAGTGGAGAGACAGGCTTATGCCAAGTAAGCTGATATTGACCAGCTTTTTACTTCACCCGAAAATAACAGTTTTATGCTATTTTTATTCTTCGGATGACATTTTGTCACATTATTTTTAATCTTGTAGGGTGTGTATATATACAAGTGTATATTCTATGGGTGACATTTTGTCACATATTTTTAAATCTATTTTTAATCTAGTAATCTAAGGCTTATTGCGTTTTGTTAGTTTTGTATGCCGGACTTTTAAAAAAAGCCTATTTGTAGTTTGCGCACTGTAAAGGAATTTTCAGACTTCTTTGTTTTTCGATGTCTACGCAAGTATCTGTCGACGATTTGCGGAATTATATACAACTCTATAGTATGCGCGGGGTTATATACAACTCTATAGTATGAAAAAATCCATTTGGCGATGCACCACAAGAAATCTGTGGCAATCCACAATTTAAATCCAGACTTTTCCGCATTGCTCGCGCCGCACGGTTCTATGTGATTCTATAGTTCACAGATTTTCCGAAAAAAAAACTGATTTATCGTATTGTGCGGTTAAGCTTAAGTAGCATTTTAAACTTTGCAGTTGTTATTGTTCATTCCAAAAAGGTTTAACAATTCAAAGCGGCGTAACAATTCAAAGCGGCAATGAATTGTTACGAAATTATATTTTTTTTGTATAGCTTTTAAATTAACTTTTTAAACGAAAAAATCCTGGTATTTATTTAACAGTATGTAACATTAAATAAAATGAGGCCAATAAAACAATGTCATCAGAAATTGTTTATTGTTTTAATATATCCAAAACTTAAATATCTAATATAAAAAAAAAGATAATTATAGAATGATCGACGAAAGTAGTACATAATACCCTTTTCACGAGGAAGTGAAATGTGTAATGAATTGTCGCCATAAATAGATGATAACATTTTAATATTTAGGGTCTTAAATTACAACACATTCGTATGGAAACTTTCCAGCATTTCCGCGCGCTGCTTGGCAAACTGAAAATAAGAATAATCTACATAATACAAAATATATCAGATTTAAGACTAATTATGCAAAATCTATCATGCAATGTACACATACACACACACACACACACACACACACACACACACACACACACACACATATATATAACTGTTGACTGTAAGATATGACGGTTGACTGTAAGATATCGCTATAGCGATACGTCCGCCATTTGTGCATAAATTGTCTTTTTTATAAAACCAGCGTAATATTCATTAAGTTATGTTTTTATAGCACAATAAAGTTATTCTATTCTATTCTATTCTATATATATGTATATGTATATGTATATGTATATGTGTATATGTATATATATATATATATATATATATATATATATATATATATATATATATATATATATATATATATATATATATATATATATATATATATATATATATATATATATATATATATATATATATATATATATATATATATATAATTTTAAAATGGAATGAAACAGCTTTATGATTATTTTTGAATTTATAAGCATAACAAGTTTGGCTTAGGCTAATGCGAGTTTAGAGTGACCTATGAAAAAACAAGAAGACAGTGCTCGAAGGAGATAAATGTGCAATCATCGCATATGCAGGCAGATATGTACTGTGAGGTTGTTACAGAGTTCGCCGGTTGGCCGATTGCGTAGTCGTCATCATACGTTGCGTGTCAGTTTGTTTGATGGGGTATGGCGCTTTCAGAGTAGGACCGCGCTGTGCGGCTGGTTGTGTGTTCTAAAACGATCGACCGGCGCACGTATTCGACTCGAAAAGTAGATTGAAATTATTTTGTCGCCATTTGTCAATATTTACATTTTTGCAGTCATATTCATGATGAATTTCAGTTTTTCATGCCACCTTTTGGGAAATACCATTGTCATTTTTCAAAATATTTTATTTAGGAAAACATTACTTGTATACCATTTTCTAGAGTTTCCCTTTCTGTACTTGTTTCCCTTACGCTTAACGCTTAGTTTCTTCCTTTTGCTGCTATTGCTCTAGACATTGTGTCTGTATTCATTAGTGGCCAGCGGACGATAAGTGACTCGCCGAACGATGAAAGAGGTGGTGACGTCGGTCGGCGGACGCAAGCGTAACACAAGCAACCGATCAACCGGCGAACTCTGAAACGGTCCTAACTCTGTTGTTGCAGTGCTTTTGTACATACTTACTTAAATTTTTCCCTATGGCTACTAGCAATGCAACTGAGATTCAAAGCCAGTGGGTGTAATTTTCTGGCTTCGAAGTGGCTTTACGCTCAAGCTGGCAGCGGTTGTCAATGCAAAACGTTTGCCACGTGGAAAGCCTGCATATGAAAATATTATAGGTAGGTACAACCTGTTTTCATAGGTAAGTACAATCTATTATTATATGTACTAATAATATTATAGTTAGTAATAATATCATAGGTAGGTACAACCTGTTTTCATAGGTAGGTACAACCTATTAATATAGGTAATAATAATATTATAGGTAAGTGCAACCTGAATTTCTCAACCCAGACAAATTTTAATATTATCACATCAGATGAAAATGTAGATATGCAGATGATATGTACCAATTGCCATCAGCACTAAAGAACTTCAGCTCCCTCATTGACAATGTTTCACGAGTATGGTTCAACTCAACTCCACAAAGGTGGAGTTGAGTTGTATGGTTTATGTTCAACTCCACAAAGACCAAGTACACAATAGGCACAACTACAGTTACAGCTACTACATCATTTTCTTTGATATATTGACTATTTACCTTACTACAATCATTCTAATATGGATTATTATATTATTATTTGTTAACAAGGTAAAATGTTTTTTTAAATTAAAATTATTATTATTGTTTGTTAAATTAAATTATTATATTGAAATTTGTCTACTATATAATGCAAAATATTTTTAATATTGTATTTTTTTTATTTTCTAATATTTCTAATATGACTGTTGGTTTTTATATATTCTATAACTGTATATATTCATTATTTTATATTCATTATTTATAATATAAAATTATTTTATATATTCTATAACTTTTTTATATTTTGACTGTATTTTTCCATTATACCTACTAAGCTATTTTAGCAGTTTAAATAAATTTTAAACGATTGATTATTTTTTATTTTAAATTTAATAATTATTTGGTTTTACAATTTATAAATAATAGTCAAAATGTACGCAAATGAGTTACACTAGTTTGTCATTTAAGGTAAATCATGTAAAATCATATTGACAATACCATGAGTAGGAATTCCTACCGATTGGCTTATTTAAAAAAAAAAACTAATTGGTCTTATTCCTGAGGCGTGCAACGGTCTGTTGGTGTCGTTCCCTGCGAATGTCGACTTTTTACTCAGACATCAGGCATGTCGTCAAAATAACAGGTACGTTGTATTTTGGCGTATGAAGCACTGATTCGATAAAACGCCACAATGTCAGGGATTAAAGGTTTTAATATCATTTAAGCTGGATCTCTCACCTGATTTATCAGAGGGAATTTCGGTTTAACTTTAGCGATCTCAGAATATTGTTAAATGGATTTGGTATTTTTTTCAGCATTCCGCGATATATGAAATTATTCAGTAGATTAAAAAAAAATGAAGAGGCGGATAAACGGCAAAGGGTCAGGGGAACTAAGCAATTCAACATGTCGTAAGGTCAACGTATCACAAAACTCCAAGCGGTGGGGACTTTTGAAAATATAGAAAATATGTCGTACGTACACGATACGTGATATCATTCTCTATGACTTTTCAATTGAGATACGTACTGCAAAGTGCGAAAGTGGTTACATAAAAAAATAAAAATCGCACTCAAGAATCTTTGTCTCAGACTCTTCCTATATTTCTGTATATTAAATTTTCTCCTACAGATGATTATTCTACGTGAACAACTGAGTTGAAATTTATCTACCGTTTTTTTTTTTAATATTTAGGATTGTTACCGAGGAAAGGTAGGTATTAGTCGTGGAGTAGTGTATATTTTTAAGACCTATTTTCCCAGTTTGTAAATTATAACTAGTCTATTATTGATGCTAATAAAGAACTTCTGAGTCTGGCGAGCATTTTGCGATGGGTGAGCGGGCTACCGTGCAGTCGAATTGTACTTATTTTCCCGGTTAAAGCACGAAGTAGTTAGTAACTGGAGTCGATCATTAATTTGAGAAAAAAACCAATCTGCCGTATTTACAACTGAACGAGGCTAGTCTGGCGGGAACCTTTGTACAATTATAAAAACAGGAAAAATCGATGTGATTCACGGATAAGTCACCCTTATTTTTACAGGTTTAAAACTTCAAATACAAATTTATATTAAGCTATTGCATAGCTTTTATCGCGGGCCTAGCCAGCGCGGCGCCCGAATAAAGAAATTTCTTAACGAAAATTAATGATTTTAAACTGATAATTACGTCTAAACGAGTACTGCTTACGATTCGAAAAAAATATATGTTAAACAAGAACATTTTCCTAATATTCTTAGCTTAGAATATTTTAGATTTTGTTTATATTACATAGTGTAATTAATTTGTGAAATTAGGTCCAACCGAACACAAAAACGACTACTACGCAAATACTATCTGGCGTATTATTATGAAACCTACACCATTTTAAAGATAATTTAATTATCTATCTTTTTATCTACGATTTTTTTCGAATAATCCGTTTTTTTTTTGCTTTATCGAATAAAAAGTTCGTGCGCGGCGCTCTATCGGAAGACGTTGAAATTATTCCGAATCATTTGCTTTCGCAGCCGCAAATGATTCGGAATAATTTCAACGTTTTCCGATAGAGCGCAGTTATCCGATATCAGAAAAAATAAAATAAATAACATAAATAAATATTTATAATTGCATAAGTTGTTAAAAATGATATGCAATAGCTTTACCGCGGCAGTCCCCGAGTGCCACACTTATTTTTTTTTTACAGATTTCATTTGAAAGAAGTCTGGCTACTTTAAAAAGTCGCGGAATGCGTCTGGCGGGATTTAGAAATTAGACAAAAATACAAACTCATTGCTCTCATTTTCAGTCTTAAAAATTTTGTACAGGATAATTGATCCTATAATTCCACGAAAAAGCCACATCTGGCTAATATTCATAATAACTAAATCCTCGCTAGACTCTACTGAAGTTTATGAGGGGAGGGGATGGGGGGGGGGGGGGGTCAGAGGGGGTTAAGGGTGGGGGGATTAGCGCGCTGGGGTTGTCTGATTGCCGGGAAAGTCTTCGGGTGGCAACCGATTTTTTTCTAATCAATGTTGCATTCGACTTAACAGTAAAACGATTTTCATTAGTGCTAAAGAAAAGTGCAGTACATTTGTATATTCAAAAGCATTTTTCATCTCAACCCACCAGAAGCCCCTCCTACAAAATACAAGTCCGCTACTTAGAATTAGTCACTGAAAAGACTCACTAGCTACCAACTATATTTTTTATGTCACGCTTTTATTAGCTTGGCCTGTAACGTATGTAAATAGTACAACTCATTGTTCAACCCCCTTTTAATTGTCATACCGATTGACTTTACATACTTATGCCATTCTGGCGACAATGCAATATGATACTAACGAGCATGTGTGATGCATCATTGAGGTGAAAGATGGTCATATGGACTCCTCGATGGCTAGCAATAAGTGTATTGACTTAAGGCTCGTTTGACTGTGGTTAGACATTTTGACCAGAAGGGCCCGATGACGGAGGAGGGAGGTGGGGAGGGGGTGGTGACTTATAAAAGCGTATTTTTTATTTTTTTATATTGTAATTTAAATATTTTCTCACTAAATAAGGACGATTGAGCGATAGTGATATTGTAGCTAGATTGAAGTGAAAATGCCGCACGTCAACCCAGCTAGGACATAGCCTAAGCGAGTGGAGGCATCCGACCCTTTTTAGACATCCAATGCAACTAATCGTGGTTAAATTACCGGCGCCCCATCAAAATATTTGGCGCAAGCCATCAAAATTTAACCGGCCGTTAAATTGTTAATCGTGGCTAGGCTAAGGGCAATCAGCCTTAACAGGCTGGTTGGTGCAAGTGGTCCTAAATAGTTTAAAAAACTATAATAAAACACGATGTTAACTGCTGGTCACAATTGTATGTAATTAATGGACTCGTTGAAACATGTCAAACAAGCCCAAACTTGATTAGCTTATTGTTGGAACTAGCTTAGGGGTCCCTATGACTACCTCCCACCGCCATCATCAGACAAGCTAGATGGTACCATAATATTGTGTGCCAAGTTTCAAATCGATGCAATAATTAGTAGTTGGTGAAAATTTAGCTTCAAACAAATTCATTACAGTGTTACAGGTAAAGCCAATACATAAAAGCGTATTAAACAGAAATGCTGTGCAGAAAATCACCTTTCCGCTATTGCAACAAAGCTTTTTCTGCCTTTTTGGCTAATGATGAAGCACAGATTATTTGATAAATTTTTATCATATTTGTATGTAATACGATAATATTTTTATACCTATATAAAGCCCAAATATTTTGTGAATATTAACCAAATAAAATTAGAAAAATACCTCTGACAGATGTGACAGAGAAAACGTCGGTTTATTTTGTTCGCTCTTGTAAAAAGAACACGTCATGTTTCTTCAAATAGTTGCAGAAATATCATTCTCACCTCTTTCACAGCGTTGTCCATAGTAACCCGTACTTTCACATCTGCATTTAAAACCAGGCTCTTGGACAATTTGTATGCACGATCCTCCGTGCTGACAAGGAGCTTCCGAGCAAACGTTACCACTTCGTTCTGTTGACAAATATATATTATACTTTAAATAAATAAATATTAACAATATTTAAAGTAAGTTCACGAGGGGCATTACCCATAAACTATTTTGTACATAAATTAGTGTGCGTGTTCTACGTTGTGCAGGAGAAAACCAAATACGTGACTGCTCACGTTGAAAGATTAACTCAGCTTCACCTTTTGGTTGTTGGTGCCTATATCTTTGAATCTGTTCAGAAATTTACATTCTTCTGCTCATTAATTAACAGCCACAACAACACCAGTGAACAGGTGAAAGTACATTGAATGACTGAATGGATGCTAATTTGGACTCTAGTTCTAAACGGAATTCCGTCTGCTATTCCGGAGTACGAAGGCAACTATCTATAAGACAATCATCAGAATAGTCCTAACTTACGTTTCCGAAACATAAACTTTCATACAAACGGATAAAATGCACTAGGTGTCTTTGAACGCAAAGTACTCCGCAGGATCGTGTGGTGAAAATGAACAAACAAAGAACTATACTCTGTATGTGCACGCTTGAGTTTTCTGAAAATCGGTGGCCAAGGTGAAAAGGAGAGGATCGAAAATGAACACCCGCAGTATCCAGTCCTTGATGTCACCTGGATTTATAAGGCAGGTCGCTGGGTTCGAGAAAGGCTCGTCCGAGTAAACTGTGTCATTTTGCGGCGAGACCTGGGTGGCAACTAACGATATATATGCTGTCTTCAGGTTCTTCTCTCAGGTCCTTGCTCTGGGTCCTTGCTCTGGGTCCTTGCTCTGGGTCCTTGCTCTGGGTCATTCTTCAGGTCCTTGCTCTGGGTCAAGCCAAGGTTGAACAGATGTGCTCTAAGGGTCGTGTGTCCGGTAAGTAGATCGATGGTAGTTCTAAGGTTCTTCTTGCTCTTCTTGGTTTTCTTAGGAAATTGCTCCATCATGGCCTTTGCCTGGCGATATCCTTGGCTCTGTTTCCAGGATGCCCGATGTTCCTGCTCCTGATGATTTTCTTACTTATGGCGAAGGGTACACCAACAACTGGCTCCGCTGGGAATTCCAGTGTGCCCAGTTTTACCAGTCTGTTGGACTCTTCGTTGCCGGGTATGCCTTGATGGCCCAACGCCCGTAAAAACGTTTTATTAGTGGAAAATCTGATTGATGGCTTGGTTCTGTGGTTAAAGGTTGAAATGCAATTGGAACGAACAACTGAAAGACCAAAGCCTAGGATAGATTGGAATGGAAGAAGATTCCTGAAGAGGCCATTACTTAAAATAAGTTGTAGCCATAATGATGATGATTTCAAGAATGAACCTGCTAGAGATATTCATCAAATTGTTTTTATGTTTTTAATGTTTTTATGTTTTTTTCTGGTTCAATGTTAGCATTAATTTATTTATGTAGTCATTTATTTTTAGACTTACACTCTAGCTTTAATATTCAAACGTTACCACTTCGTTCTGTTGACAAATATATATTATACTTTAAATAAATAAATATTAACAATATTTAAAGTAAGTTCACGAGGGGCATTACCCATAAACTATTTTGTACATAAATTAGTGTGCGTGTTCTACGTTGTGCAGGAGAAAACCAAATACGTGACTGCTCACGTTGAAAGATTAACTCAGCTTCACCTTTTGGTTGTTGGTGCCTATATCTTTGAATCTGTTCAGAAATTTACATTCTTCTGCTCATTAATTAACAGCCACAACAACACCAGTGAACAGGTGAAAGTACATTGAATGACTGAATGGATGCTAATTTGGACTCTAGTTCTAAACGGAATCCCGTCTGCTATTCCGGAGTACGAAGGCATCTATAAGACAATCATCAGAATAGTCCTCCTAACTTACGTTTCCGAAACATAAACTTTCATACAAACGGATAAAATGCACTAGGTGTCTTTGAACGCAAAGTACTCCGCAGGATCGCGTGGAGAAAATGAACAAACAATGAACTATACTCTGTATGTGCACGCTTGAGTTTTCTGAAAATCGGTGGGTAAGATGATGCGGAGAGGATCGAAAATGAACACCCGCAGTATCCAGTCCTTGATGTCACCTGGATTTATAAGGCAGGTCGCTGGGTTCGAGAAAGGCTCGTCCGAGTAAACTGTGTCATTTTGCGGCGAGACCTGGGTGGCAACTAACGATATATATGCTGTCTTCAGGTTCTTCTCTCAGGTCCTTGCTCTGGGTCCTTGCTCTGGGTCCTTGCTCTGGGTCCTTGCTCTGGGTCATTCTTCAGGTCCTTGCTCTGGGTCAAGCCAAGGTTGAACAGATGTGCTCTAAGGGTCGTGTGTCCGGTAAGTAGATCGATGGTAGTTCTAAGGTTCTTCTTGCTCTTCTTGGTTTTCTTAGGAAATTGCTCCATCATGGCCTTTGCCTGGCGATATCCTTGGCTCTGTTTCCAGGATGCCCGATGTTCCTGCTCCTGATGATTTTCTTACTTATGGCGAAGGGTACACCAACAACTGGCTCCGCTGGGAATTCCAGTGTGCCCAGTTTTACCAGTCTGTTGGCCTCTTCGTTGCCGGGTATGCCTTGATGGCCCAACGCCCGTAAAAACGTTTTATTAGTGGAAAATCTGATTGATGGCTTGGTTCTGTGGTTAAAGGTTGAAATGCAATTGGAACGAACAACTGAAAGACCAAAGCCTAGGATAGATTGGAATGGAAGAAGATTCCTGAAGAGGCCATTACTTAAAATAAGTTGTAGCCATAATGATGATGATTTCAAGAATGAACCTGCTAGAGATATTCATCAAATTGTTTTTATGTTTTTAATGTTTTTATGTTTTTTTCTGGTTCAATGTTAGCATTAATTTAGTTATGTAGTCATTTATTTTTAGACTTACACTCTAGCTTTAATATTCAAGGGCGAATTGGATTCATCTGTAATGCCCTTGAATACTATTTGAAACTAATAAATAAATAAATAAATAAATCAAGTTAAACAAGATTCCCAAAAGACTTCCGCGTACACGTTTATAAAAATATTCCTCTCAGACACTACACATCGCTGAAAATTGTTTATCAGCGTTGCAGGTTGTTTATCAGCGTCTATGATTTAGTACCGTAAAGAATTTCGGAGTAAAAAAGCAATTTTGTGTAAATGGTATTCTGCCCCTTGTCAATTTCATCAATTTATTTAGATTTCTTGACGTGCTTGCACGATTCTGCAGCGAATTGCACGCTCTGGTCATATTTCAAATTTTAATGTAGCTTCCAAGATATTGTATCCACTCAACTATACCTTCTCTGTTTCATTTCAGCTGATTCAACTCTAATTAATCAAATAATAATAAAAGTCAGCACAGAAATTAGTCCCGTTTTCATTGTGATATGACGGGCGATAATACAGACAACTGGAACTATAGCTTATCTTTTTATTATTGACTGCAGTCTGTAGTTCATGGTCACTACAGTTCATTAGCCTCCTATTGGGATTGATTATTTGTCTCAATAAAGGATCTATATACAGTTGGAAAATATTCAGAAAGTCTTTTATCGGTGATTTTATCGATTAGAACAATTTTATCGATTTATCTTATCTACACATCGTATTTTTACTCCTCCAGGTGCCTATGATTATAAAAATAATTCTTGCGCAATCATTCCTTTTGCCAATATTGGACTATGCAGGCTATTCCTCTATCTGACTGAAAAACTACTAAACAAATTTGAACGTTTGCAGAATGTTTACATATGACTCATATTCGATCTACGTAGGTATAAAAATGTGTCCGAATTGAGGGCTCAATTGACGTGGTTGCCAAAGGAGAAATGTTTATCTACTTTTGCTCCTGTTTCGCGTTCTATCGCGTCTTCACCGTTCTATCTTTTAGACCTTTTTGAGCCATTATCTTCGCACGGTCTACAGCTTCTTCTGCCTCGGGCAAACTTTAAAAAATCTCTTCATATGCTTCCATTTTTTTCTGGACGTCAATTCCCTTTCTTTTACGTTCTTGCATTTAAATGCAGTAAATAAATTTTTTTTTCCAAAGATATAAAATAAATAAAATAAAAGGGGGGGGGGGGCAAATAGATATTTCCTTATTCATCTCAAAAAAAGTGCGCATTCACAATACTTTTCCTAACTATTTGGTTGGCCGGGAAAGTCAAAAAGGAGGGAATGAGTCGTATACCACCGGAAGACCCACCCTATTGACCCTGATATTCAACCCCCATCACACACCAGGACTTACAAGAGGCAAACGATAAGGCCATCCAGGCCGCTTATTTTGGAGAGACGTGTCCTAAACTTGGCCCGGACACTTTAGCGAACGAGCCCTGATATATCGCAAAGTTATTATTATGCGGCAGAACAAATCAACCTAAATTAAATACACCTACGTTGCCACGAATATTGCTGGATGGATATGGAATATCTTTTTTCAACTGTAAATGTTATACGACTAATTAGATAATGGTCTATACTCTAAGGTTTCATGGGTCTAAAGACTTATTTAATAATTGTCGATATCCTATGATAAAGGCGGTGAAATATCGATAAAACCGTGTCAAAATGACATTGTAATTCTGAAATTCCAATTTAAAATAAACATATTGTTGTGCCAATTTACGATTCATACTATGAGTTATTTAAAATAAATTTGAAAAAAAACAGCGATTTTCAACACAGCGGCTTTTTCCGATTTTATTTAGTAAATATATTTTTTAATATTTTACCTAAAAAAATATATTTTTATTTTGTTCATTTTTTATATTTTTTTAATTTTATTTATTTTAATTTTATTAAGGGTACAAAGAATTTCATGGCGGAGGAACATCAGGGAATTGACTGACAGCGTTGAAGACATGTTTCGCTTTGCACGGAATCAACGCTTGTACTGAGAGCCGATGGCCAGCCTCCAATAGTGGAAACCGAAAGAAGAAGAATGAGAAGTAAATAAGGATTTTATTTAATAAATAATTTGCATAACACTGTTATATACGAAAGATTTCGTTTAAATTTTGGTTACTTAATTGAAAAATTGCGTTGAAAATGTTACATTTTTAGTTATTTCCTACGTTATGTTTCTTAGATGTTAAACTCTGCAGACGCAGACTTCCTCAAAATGTGTTACAAAAACCGTGTTTTTTTACTTTCCATTTCTTTTTTTGTTTTATTTGTTTTTTTTTTTTGTTCATAAGTTCCATTAGCATTTTTGATCATTGTAATTCTAAAAAACTTCGAACAATAAAAACTGGGATCGGATGACATAATTTCATCTCACTTATAAATGTGTGTTTTATCTTGTATAGACTAAGAAATAAGGTTCCATGTCTGTATTGTTATCATCAATTTTGGCCTCATGAATGGAATTGTAATTTGCCTCCAATAGTGGAAACCGAAAGAAGAAGAATGAGAAGTAAATAAGGATTTTATTTAATAAATAATTTGCATAACACTGTTATATACGAAAGATTTCGTTTAAATTTTGGTTACTTAATTGAAAAATTGCGTTGAAAATGTTACATTTTTAGTTATTTCCTACGTTATGTTTCTTAGATGTTAAACTCTGCAGACGCAGACTTCCTTAAAATGTGTTACAAAAACCGTGTTTTTTTACTTTCCATTTCTTTTTTTGTTTTATTTGTTTTTTTTTTTGTTCATAAGTTCCATTAGCATTTTTGATCATTGTAATTCTAAAAAACTTCGAACAATAAAAACTGGGATCGGATGACATAATTTCATCTCACTTATAAATGTGTGTTTTATCTTGTATAGCATAAGAAATAAGGTTCCATGTCTGTATTGTTATCATCAATTTTGGCCTCATGAATGGAATTGTAATTTGCCTCCAATAGTGGAAACCGAAAGAAGAAGAATGAGAAGTAAATAAGGATTTTATTTAATAAATAATTTGCATAACACTGTTATATACGAAAGATTTCGTTTAAATTTTGGTTACTTAATTGAAAAATTGCGTTGAAAATGTTACATTTTTAGTTATTTCCTACGTTATGTTTCTTAGATGTTAAACTCTGCAGACGCAGACTTCCTTAAAATGTGTTACAAAAACCGTGTTTTTTTACTTTCCATTTCTTTTTTTGTTTTATTTGTTTTTTTTTTTGTTCATAAGTTCCATTAGCATTTTTGATCATTGTAATTCTAAAAAACTTCGAACAATAAAAACTGGGATCGGATGACATAATTTCATCTCACTTATAAATGTGTGTTTTATCTTGTATAGCATAAGAAATAAGGTTCCATGTCTGTATTGTTATCATCAATTTTGGCCTCATGAATGGAATTGTAATTTGCCTCCAATAGTGGAAACCGAAAGAAGAAGAATGAGAAGTAAATAAGCATTTTATTTAATAAATAATTTGCATAACACTGTTATATACGAAAGATTTCGTTTAAATTTTGGTTACTTAATTGAAAAATTGCGTTGAAAATGTTACATTTTTAGTTATTTCCTACGTTATGTTTCTTAGATGTTAAACTCTGCAGACGCAGACTTCCTTAAAATGTGTTACAAAAACCGTGTTTTTTTACTTTCCATTTCTTTTTTTGTTTTATTTGTTTTTTTTTTGTTCATAAGTTCCATTAGCATTTTTGATCATTGTAATTCTAAAAAACTTCGAACAATAAAAACTGGGATCGGATGACATAATTTCATCTCACTTATAAATGTGTGTTTTATCTTGTATAGCATAAGAAATAAGGTTCCATGTCTGTATTGTTATCATCAATTTTGGCCTCATGAATGGAATTGTAATTTGCCTCCAATAGTGGAAACCGAAAGAAGAAGAATGAGAAGTAAATAAGGATTTAATTTAATAAATAATTTGCATAACACTGTTATATACGAAAGATTTCGTTTAAATTTTGGTTACTTAATTGAAAAATTGCGTTGAAAATGTTACATTTTTAGTTATTTCCTACGTTATGTTTCTTAGATGTTAAACTCTGCAGACGCAGACTTCCTTAAAATGTGTTACAAAAACCGTGTTTTTTTACTTTCCATTTCTTTTTTTGTTTTATTTGTTTTTTTTTTTTTCATAAGTTCCATTAGCATTTTTGATCATTGTAATTCTAAAAAACTTCGAACAATAAAAACTGGGATCGGATGACATAATTTCATCTCACTTATAAATGTGTGTTTTATCTTGTATAGCATAAGAAATAAGGTTCCATGTCTGTATTGTTATCATCAATTTTGGCCTCATGAATGGAATTGTAATTTGCCTCCAATAGTGGAAACCGAAAGAAGAAGAATGAGAAGTAAACAAGGATTTTATTTAATAAATAATTTGCATAACACTGTTATATACGAAAGATTTCGTTTAAATTTTGGTTACTTAATTGAAAAATTGCGTTGAAAATGTTACATTTTTAGTTATTTCCTACGTTATGTTTCTTAGATTTTAAACTCTGCAGACGCAGACTTCCTTAAAATGTGTTACAAAAACCGTGTTTTTTTACTTTCCATTTCTTTTTTTGTTTTATTTGTTTTTTTTTTGTTCATAAGTTCCATTAGCATTTTTGATCATTGTAATTCTAAAAAACTTCGAACAATAAAAACTGGGATCGGATGACATAATTTCATCTCACTTATAAATGTGTGTTTTATTTCTTGTATAGCATAAGAAATAAGGTTCCATGTCTGTATTGTTATCATCAATTTTGGCCTCATGAATGGAATTGTAAAAATTCCCATAATTCAAAATACTTACCTTCATCCAAAGGAGCCGCTGAAAACTTAAGGGGACAAAATGTGGTATTCTAGTATAAATTGGTTAAAAGATCTCGTACTTAGGGGGGCAGTTTCAATAAGATAACAAATGAAACATTCTGAAAAAATATACATTGCCTCACTGAATTTGACATCGATGAGAGATATGAGCTCCAAATCTATTGCGATTTTTCAGGGCTTAGCATTAACTGTGTATAGAGTGCTATGCTGGGAATCTACGGGATATGATCTGAAACCTAGAAATCCGCTGAAGAACCAAAGTAGTGGACATAGTTTAAAAGATAAGCAAGTTAAAATGTCAGTGGGCTGGTCTCGTATGCAGAAGAACTTATAACCGCTGAGGACGAAAGGTTCTCGAATGGAGACCGCACACTGCAAAACGCAGTTTAAGGAATCTGTTCAGAAATTTACATTCTTCTGCTCATTAATTAACAGCCACAACAACACCAGTGAACAGGTGAAAGTACATTGAATGACTGAATGGATGCTAATTTGGACTCTAGTTCTAAACGGAATCCCGTCTGCTATTCCGGAGTACGAAGGCATCTATAAGACAATCATCAGAATAGTCCTAACTTACGTTTACGAAACATAAACTTTCATACAAACGGATAAAATGCACTAGGTGTCTTTGAACGCAAAGTACTCCGCAGGATCGTGTGGAGAAAATGAACAAACAAAGAACTATACTCTGTATGTGCACGCTTGAGTTTTCTGAAAATCGGTGGGTAAGATGATGCGGAGAGGATCGAAAATGAACACCCGCAGTATCCAGTCCTTGATGTCACCTGGATTTATAAGGCAGGTCGCTGGGTTCGAGAAAGGCTCGTCCGAGTAAACTGTGTCATTTTGCGGCGAGGCCTGGGTGGCAACTAACGATATATATGCTGTCTTCAGGTTCTTCTCTCAGGTCCTTGCTCTGGGTCCTTGCTCTGGGTCCTTGCTCTGGGTCCTTGCTCTGGGTCATTCTTCAGGTCCTTGCTCTGGGTCAAGCCAAGGTGTGCACAGATGTGCTCTAAGGGTCGTGTGTCCGGTAAGTAGATCGGTGGTAGTTCTAAGGTTCTTCTTGCTCTTCTTGGTTTTCTTAGGAAATTGCTCCATCATGGCCTTTGCCTGGCGATATCCTTGGCTCTGTTTCCAGGATGCCCGATGTTCCTGCTCCTGATGATTTTCTTACTTATGGCGAAGGGTACACCAACAACTGGCTCCGCTGGGAATTCCAGTGTGCCCAGTTTTACCAGTCTGTTGGCCTCTTCGTTGCCGGGTATGCCTTGATGGCCCAACGCCCGTAAAAACGTTTTATTGGTGGAAAATCTGATTGATGGCTTGGTTCTGTTATTAAAGGTTGAAATGCAATTGGAACGAACAACTGAAAGACCAAAGCCTAGGATAGATTGGAATGGAAAAAGATTCCTGAAGAGGCCATGACTTCAAATAAGTTGTAGCCATAATGATGATGATTTCAAGAATGAACCTGCTAGAGATATTCATCAAATTGTTTTTATGTTTTTAATGTTTTTATGTTTTTTTCTGGTTCAATGTTAGCATTAATTTAGTTATGTAGTCATTTATTTTTAGACTTACACTCTAGCTTTAATATTCAAGGGCGAATTGGATTCATCTGTAATGCCCTTGAATACTATTTGAAACTAATAAATAAATAAATAAATAAATCAAGTTAAACAAGATTCCCAAAAGACTTCCGCGTACAAGTTTATAAAAATATTCCTCTCAGACACTACACATCGCTGAAAATTGTTTATCAGCGTTGCAGGTTGTTTATCAGCGTCTATGATTTAGTACCGTAAAGAATTTCGGAGTAAAAAAGCAATTTTGTGTAAATGGTATTCTGCCCCTTGTCAATTTCATCAATTTATTTAGATTTCTTGACGTGCTTGCACGATTCTGCAGCGAATTGCACGCTCTGGTCATATTTCAAATTTTAATGTAGCTTCCAAGATATTGTATCCACTCAACTATACCTTCTCTGTTTCATTTCAGCGGATTCAACTCTAATTAATCAAATAATAATAAAAGTCAGCACAGAAATTAGTCCCATTTTCATTGTGATATGACGGGCGATAATACAGACAACTGGAACTATAGCTTATCTTTTTATTATTGACTGCAGTCTGTAATTCATGGTCACTACAGTTCATTAGCCTCCTATTGGGATTGATTATTTGTCTCAATAATATTCGATCTACGTAGGTATAAAAATGTGTCCGAATTGAGGGCTCAATTGACGTGGTTGCCAAAGGAGAAATGTTTATCTACTTTTGCTCCTGTTTCGCGTTCTATCGCGTCTTCACCGTTCTATCTTTTAGACCTTTTTGAGCCATTATCTTCGCACGGTCTACAGCTTCTTCTGCCTCGGGCAAACTTTAAAAAATCTCTTCATATGCTTCCATTTTTTTCTGGACGTCAATTCCCTTTCTTTTACGTTCTTGCATTTAAATGCAGTAAATATTTTTTTTTTTTCCAAAGATATAAAATAAATAAAATAAAAGGGGGGGGGGGGGCAAATAGATATTTCCTTATTCATCTCAAAAAAAGTGCGCATTCACAATACTTTCCTAACTATTTGGTTGGCCGGGAAAGTCAAAAAGGAGGGAATGAGTCGTATACCACCGGAAGACCCACCCTATTGACCCTGATATTCAACCCCCATCACACACCAGGACTTACAAGAGGCAAACGATAAGGCCATCCAGGCCGCTTATTTTTGGAGAGACGTGTCCTAAACTTGGCCCGGACACTTTAGCGAACGAGCCCTGATATATCGCAAAGTTATTATTATGCGGCAGAACAAATCAACCTAAATTAAATACACCTACGTTGCCACGAATATTGCTGGATGAATATGGAATATCTTGTTTCAACTGTAAATGTTATACGACTAATTAGATAATGGTCTATACTCTAAGGTTTCATGGGACTAAAGACTTATTTAATTATTGTCGATATCCTATGATAAAGGCGGTGAAATATCGATAAAACCGTGTCAAAATGATATTGTAATTCTGAAATTCCAATTTAAAATAAACATATTGTTGTGCCAATTTCCGATTCATACTATGAGTTATTTAAAATAAATTTGAAAAAACAGCGATTTTCAACACAGCGGCTTTTTCCGATTTTATTTAGTAAATATATTTTTTAATATTTTACCTAAAAAAATATATTTTTATTTTGTTCATTTTTTATATTTTTTTAATTTTATTTATTTTAATTTTATTAAGGGTACAAAGAATTTCATGGCGGAGGAACATCAGGGAATTGACTGACAGCGTTGAAGACATGTTTCGCTTTGCACGGAATCAACGCTTGTACTGAGAGCCGATGGCCAGCCTCCAATAGTGGAAACCGAAAGAAGAAGAATGAGAAGTAAATAAGGATTTTATTTAATAAATAATTTGCATAACACTGTTATATACGAAAGATTTCGTTTAAATTTTGGTTACTTAATTGAAAAATTGCGTTGAAAATGTTACATTTTTAGTTATTTCCTACGTTATGTTTCTTAGATGTTAAACTCTGCAGACGCAGACTTCCTTAAAATGTGTTACAAAAACCGTGTTTTTTTACTTTCCATTTCTTTTTTTGTTTTATTTGTTTTTTTTTTGTTCATAAGTGCCATTAGCATTTTTGATCATTGTAATTCTAAAAAACTTCGAACAATAAAAACTGGGATCGGATGACATAATTTCATCTCACTTATAAATGTGTGTTTTATCTTGTATAGCATAAGAAATAAGGTTCCATGTCTGTATTGTTATCATCAATTTTGGCCTCATGAATGGAATTGTAATTTGCCTCCAATAGTGGAAACCGAAAGAAGAAGAATGAGAAGTAAATAAGGATTTTATTTAATAAATAATTTGCATAACACTGTTATATACGAAAGATTTCGTTTAAATTTTGGTTACTTAATTGAAAAATTGCGTTGAAAATGTTACATTTTTAGTTATTTCCTACGTTATGTTTCTTAGATGTTAAACTCTGCAGACGCAGACTTCCTTAAAATGTGTTACAAAAACCGTGTTTTTTTACTTTCCATTTCTTTTTTTGTTTTATTTGTTTTTTTTTGTTCATAAGTGCCATTAGCATTTTTGATCATTGTAATTCTAAAAAACTTCGAACAATAAAAACTGGGATCGGATGACATAATTTCATCTCACTTATAAATGTGTGTTTTATCTTGTATAGCATAAGAAATAAGGTTCCATGTCTGTATTGTTATCATCAATTTTGGCCTCATGAATGGAATTGTAATTTGCCTCCAATAGTGGAAACCGAAAGAAGAAGAATGAGAAGTAAATAAGGATTTTATTTAATAAATAATTTGCATAACACTGTTATATACGAAAGATTTCGTTTAAATTTTGGTTACTTAATTGAAAAATTGCGTTGAAAATGTTACATTTTTAGTTATTTCCTACGTTATGTTTCTTAGATGTTAAACTCTGCAGACGCAGACTTCCTTAAAATGTGTTACAAAAACCGTGTTTTTTTACTTTCCATTTCTTTTTTTGTTTTATTTGTTTTTTTTTTTTGTTCATAAGTTCCATTAGCATTTTTGATCATTGTAATTCTAAAAAACTTCGAACAATAAAAACTGGGATCGGATGACATAATTTCATCTCACTTATAAATGTGTGTTTTATCTTGTATAGCATAAGAAATAAGGTTCCATGTCTGTATTGTTATCATCAATTTTGGCCTCATGAATGGAATTGTAATTTGCCTCCAATAGTGGAAACCGAAAGAAGAAGAATGAGAAGTAAATAAGGATTTTATTTAATAAATAATTTGCATAACACTGTTATATACGAAAGATTTCGTTTAAATTTTGGTTACTTAATTGAAAAATTGCGTTGAAAATGTTACATTTTTAGTTATTTCCTACGTTATGTTTCTTAGATGTTAAACTCTGCAGACGCAGACTTCCTTAAAATGTGTTACAAAAACCGTGTTTTTTTACTTTCCATTTCTTTTTTTGTTTTATTTGTTTTTTTTTTGTTCATAAGTTCCATTAGCATTTTTGATCATTGTAATTCTAAAAAACTTCGAACAATAAAAACTGGGATCGGATGACATAATTTCATCTCACTTATAAATGTGTGTTTTATCTTGTATAGCATAAGAAATAAGGTTCCATGTCTGTATTGTTATCATCAATTTTGGCCTCATGAATGGAATTGTAATTTGCCTCCAATAGTGGAAACCGAAAGAAGAAGAATGAGAAGTAAATAAGGATTTTATTTAATAAATAATTTGCATAACACTGTTATATACGAAAGATTTCGTTTAAATTTTGGTTACTTAATTGAAAAATTGCGTTGAAAATGTTACATTTTTAGTTATTTCCTACGTTATGTTTCTTAGATGTTAAACTCTGCAGACGCAGACTTCCTTAAAATGTGTTACAAAAACCGTGTTTTTTTACTTTCCATTTCTTTTTTTGTTTTATTTGTTTTTTTTTTGTTCATAAGTTCCATTAGCATTTTTGATCATTGTAATTCTAAAAAACTTCGAACAATAAAAACTGGGATCGGATGACATAATTTCATCTCACTTATAAATGTGTGTTTTATTTTGTATAGCATAAGAAATAAGGTTCCATGTCTGTATTGTTATCATCAATTTTGGCCTCATGAATGGAATTGTAATTTGCCTCCAATAGTGGAAACCGAAAGAAGAAGAATGAGAAGTAAATAAGGATTTTATTTAATAAATAATTTGCATAACACTGTTATATACGAAAGATTTCGTTTAAATTTTGGTTACTTAATTGAAAAATTGCGTTGAAAATGTTACATTTTTAGTTATTTCCTACGTTATGTTTCTTAGATGTTAAACTCTGCAGACGCAGACTTCCTTAAAATGTGTTACAAAAACCGTGTTTTTTTACTTTCCATTTCTTTTTTTGTTTTATTTGTTTTTTTTTTTTTCATAAGTTCCATTAGCATTTTTGATCATTGTAATTCTAAAAAACTTCGAACAATAAAAACTGGGATCGGATGACATAATTTCATCTCACTTATAAATGTGTGTTTTATTTTGTATAGCATAAGAAATAAGGTTCCATGTCTGTATTGTTATCATCAATTTTGGCCTCATGAATGGAATTGTAATTTGCCTCCAATAGTGGAAACCGAAAGAAGAAGAATGAGAAGTAAATAAGGATTTTATTTAATAAATAATTTGCATAACACTGTTATATACGAAAGATTTCGTTTAAATTTTGGTTACTTAATTGAAAAATTGCGTTGAAAATGTTACATTTTTAGTTATTTCCTACGTTATGTTTCTTAGATGTTAAACTCTGCAGACGCAGACTTCCTTAAAATGTGTTACAAAAACCGTGTTTTTTTACTTTCCATTTCTTTTTTTGTTTTATTTGTTTTTTTTTTTGTTCATAAGTTCCATTAGCATTTTTGATCATTGTAATTCTAAAAAACTTCGAACAATAAAAACTGGGATCGGATGACATAATTTCATCTCACTTATAAATGTGTGTTTTATCTTGTATAGCATAAGAAATAAGGTTCCATGTCTGTATTGTTATCATCAATTTTGGCCTCATGAATGGAATTGTAATTTGCCTCCAATAGTGGAAACCGAAAGAAGAAGAATGAGAAGTAAATAAGGATTTTATTTAATAAATAATTTGCATAACACTGTTATATACGAAAGATTTCGTTTAAATTTTGGTTACTTAATTGAAAAATTGCGTTGAAAATGTTACATTTTTAGTTATTTCCTACGTTATGTTTCTTAGATGTTAAACTCTGCAGACGCAGACTTCCTTAAAATGTGTTACAAAAACCGTGTTTTTTTACTTTCCATTTCTTTTTTTGTTTTATTTGTTTTTTTTTTTGTTCATAAGTTCCATTAGCATTTTTGATCATTGTAATTCTAAAAAACTTCGAACAATAAAAACTGGGATCGGATGACATAATTTCATCTCACTTATAAATGTGTGTTTTATCTTGTATAGCATAAGAAATAAGGTTCCATGTCTGTATTGTTATCATCAATTTTGGCCTCATGAATGGAATTGTAATTTGCCTCCAATAGTGGAAACCGAAAGAAGAAGAATGAGAAGTAAATAAGCATTTTATTTAATAAATAATTTGCATAACACTGTTATATACGAAAGATTTCGTTTAAATTTTGGTTACTTAATTGAAAAATTGCGTTGAAAATGTTACATTTTTAGTTATTTCCTACGTTATGTTTCTTAGATGTTAAACTCTGCAGACGCAGACTTCCTTAAAATGTGTTACAAAAACCGTGTTTTTTTACTTTCCATTTCTTTTTTTGTTTTATTTGTTTTTTTTTTGTTCATAAGTTCCATTAGCATTTTTGATCATTGTAATTCTAAAAAACTTCGAACAATAAAAACTGGGATCGGATGACATAATTTCATCTCACTTATAAATGTGTGTTTTATCTTGTATAGCATAAGAAATAAGGTTCCATGTCTGTATTGTTATCATCAATTTTGGCCTCATGAATGGAATTGTAATTTGCCTCCAATAGTGGAAACCGAAAGAAGAAGAATGAGAAGTAAATAAGGATTTAATTTAATAAATAATTTGCATAACACTGTTATATACGAAAGATTTCGTTTAAATTTTGGTTACTTAATTGAAAAATTGCGTTGAAAATGTTACATTTTTAGTTATTTCCTACGTTATGTTTCTTAGATGTTAAACTCTGCAGACGCAGACTTCCTTAAAATGTGTTACAAAAACCGTGTTTTTTTACTTTCCATTTCTTTTTTTGTTTTATTTGTTTTTTTTTTTTTCATAAGTTCCATTAGCATTTTTGATCATTGTAATTCTAAAAAACTTCGAACAATAAAAACTGGGATCGGATGACATAATTTCATCTCACTTATAAATGTGTGTTTTATCTTGTATAGCATAAGAAATAAGGTTCCATGTCTGTATTGTTATCATCAATTTTGGCCTCATGAATGGAATTGTAATTTGCCTCCAATAGTGGAAACCGAAAGAAGAAGAATGAGAAGTAAACAAGGATTTTATTTAATAAATAATTTGCATAACACTGTTATATACGAAAGATTTCGTTTAAATTTTGGTTACTTAATTGAAAAATTGCGTTGAAAATGTTACATTTTTAGTTATTTCCTACGTTATGTTTCTTAGATTTTAAACTCTGCAGACGCAGACTTCCTTAAAATGTGTTACAAAAACCGTGTTTTTTTACTTTCCATTTCTTTTTTTGTTTTATTTGTTTTTTTTTTGTTCATAAGTTCCATTAGCATTTTTGATCATTGTAATTCTAAAAAACTTCGAACAATAAAAACTGGGATCGGATGACATAATTTCATCTCACTTATAAATGTGTGTTTTATTTCTTGTATAGCATAAGAAATAAGGTTCCATGTCTGTATTGTTATCATCAATTTTGGCCTCATGAATGGAATTGTAAAAATTCCCATAATTCAAAATACTTACCTTCATCCAAAGGAGCCGCTGAAAACTTAAGGGGACAAAATGTGGTATTCTAGTATAAATTGGTTAAAAGATCTCGTACTTAGGGGGGCAGTTTCAATAAGATAACAAATGAAACATTCTGAAAAAATATACATTGCCTCACTGAATTTGACATCGATGAGAGATATGAGCTCCAAATCTATTGCGATTTTTCAGGGCTTAGCATTAACTGTGTATAGAGTGCTATGCTGGGAATCTACGGGATATGATCTGAAACCTAGAAATCCGCTGAAGAACCAAAGTAGTGGACATAGTTTAAAAGATAAGCAAGTTAAAATGTCAGTGGGCTGGTCTCGTATGCAGAAGAACTTATAACCGCTGAGGACGAAAGGTTCTCGAATGGAGACCGCACACTGCAAAACGCAGTTTAAGGAATCTGTTCAGAAATTTACATTCTTCTGCTCATTAATTAACAGCCACAACAACACCAGTGAACAGGTGAAAGTACATTGAATGACTGAATGGATGCTAATTTGGACTCTAGTTCTAAACGGAATCCCGTCTGCTATTCCGGAGTACGAAGGCATCTATAAGACAATCATCAGAATAGTCCTAACTTACGTTTACGAAACATAAACTTTCATACAAACGGATAAAATGCACTAGGTGTCTTTGAACGCAAAGTACTCCGCAGGATCGTGTGGAGAAAATGAACAAACAAAGAACTATACTCTGTATGTGCACGCTTGAGTTTTCTGAAAATCGGTGGGTAAGATGATGCGGAGAGGATCGAAAATGAACACCCGCAGTATCCAGTCCTTGATGTCACCTGGATTTATAAGGCAGGTCGCTGGGTTCGAGAAAGGCTCGTCCGAGTAAACTGTGTCATTTTGCGGCGAGGCCTGGGTGGCAACTAACGATATATATGCTGTCTTCAGGTTCTTCTCTCAGGTCCTTGCTCTGGGTCCTTGCTCTGGGTCCTTGCTCTGGGTCCTTGCTCTGGGTCATTCTTCAGGTCCTTGCTCTGGGTCAAGCCAAGGTGTGCACAGATGTGCTCTAAGGGTCGTGTGTCCGGTAAGTAGATCGGTGGTAGTTCTAAGGTTCTTCTTGCTCTTCTTGGTTTTCTTAGGAAATTGCTCCATCATGGCCTTTGCCTGGCGATATCCTTGGCTCTGTTTCCAGGATGCCCGATGTTCCTGCTCCTGATGATTTTCTTACTTATGGCGAAGGGTAACACCAACAACTGGCTCCGCTGGGAATTCCAGTGTGCCCAGTTTTACCAGTCTGTTGGCCTCTTCGTTGCCGGGTATGCCTTGATGGCCCAACGCCCGTAAAAACGTTTTATTTGGTGGAAAATCTGATTGATGGCTTGGTTCTGTTATTAAAGGTTGAAATGCAATTGGAACGAACAACTGAAAGACCAAAGCCTAGGATAGATTGGAATGGAAAAAGATTCCTGAAGAGGCCATGACTTCAAATAAGTTGTAGCCATAATGATGATGATTTCAAGAATGAACCTGCTAGAGATATTCATCAAATTGTTTTTATGTTTTTAATGTTTTTATGTTTTTTTCTGGTTCAATGTTAGCATTAATTTAGTTATGTAGTCATTTATTTTTAGACTTACACTCTAGCTTTAATATTCAAGGGCGAATTGGATTCATCTGTAATGCCCTTGAATACTATTTGAAACTAATAAATAAATAAATAAATAAATCAAGTTAAACAAGATTCCCAAAAGACTTCCGCGTACAAGTTTATAAAAATATTCCTCTCAGACACTACACATCGCTGAAATTGTTTATCAGCGTTGCAGGTTGTTTATCAGCGTCTATGATTTAGTACCGTAAAGAATTTCGGAGTAAAAAAGCAATTTTGTGTAAATGGTATTCTGCCCCTTGTCAATTTCATCAATTTATTTAGATTTCTTGACGTGCTTGCACGATTCTGCAGCGAATTGCACGCTCTGGTCATATTTCAAATTTTAATGTAGCTTCCAAGATATTGTATCCACTCAACTATACCTTCTCTGTTTCATTTCAGCGGATTCAACTCTAATTAATCAAATAATAATAAAAGTCAGCACAGAAATTAGTCCCATTTTCATTGTGATATGACGGGCGATAATACAGACAACTGGAACTATAGCTTATCTTTTTTATTATTGACTGCAGTCTGTAATTCATGGTCACTACAGTTCATTAGCCTCCTATTGGGAATTGATTATTTGTCTCAATAATATTCGATCTACGTAGGTATAAAAATGTGTCCGAATTGAGGGCTCAATTGACGTGGTTGCCAAAGGAGAAATGTTTATCTACTTTTGCTCCTGTTTCGCGTTCTATCGCGTCTTCACCGTTCTATCTTTTAGACCTTTTTGAGCCATTATCTTCGCACGGTCTACAGCTTCTTCTGCCTCGGGCAAACTTTAAAAAATCTCTTCATATGCTTCCATTTTTTTCTGGACGTCAATTCCCTTTCTTTTACGTTCTTGCATTTAAATGCAGTAAATATTTTTTTTTTTTCCAAAGATATAAAATAAATAAAATAAAAGGGGGGGGGGGGGCAAATAGATATTTCCTTATTCATCTCAAAAAAAGTGCGCATTCACAATACTTTCCTAACTATTTGGTTGGCCGGGAAAGTCAAAAAGGAGGGAATGAGTCGTATACCACCGGAAGACCCACCCTATTGACCCTGATATTCAACCCCCATCACACACCAGGACTTACAAGAGGCAAACGATAAGGCCATCCAGGCCGCTTATTTTTGGAGAGACGTGTCCTAAACTTGGCCCGGACACTTTAGCGAACGAGCCCTGATATATCGCAAAGTTATTATTATGCGGCAGAACAAATCAACCTAAATTAAATACACCTACGTTGCCACGAATATTGCTGGATGAATATGGAATATCTTGTTTCAACTGTAAATGTTATACGACTAATTAGATAATGGTCTATACTCTAAGGTTTCATGGGACTAAAGACTTATTTAATTATTGTCGATATCCTATGATAAAGGCGGTGAAATATCGATAAAACCGTGTCAAAATGATATTGTAATTCTGAAATTCCAATTTAAAATAAACATATTGTTGTGCCAATTTCCGATTCATACTATGAGTTATTTAAAATAAATTTGAAAAAACAGCGATTTTCAACACAGCGGCTTTTTCCGATTTTATTTAGTAAATATATTTTTTAATATTTTACCTAAAAAAATATATTTTTATTTTGTTCATTTTTTATATTTTTTTAATTTTATTTATTTTAATTTTATTAAGGGTACAAAGAATTTCATGGCGGAGGAACATCAGGGAATTGACTGACAGCGTTGAAGACATGTTTCGCTTTGCACGGAATCAACGCTTGTACTGAGAGCCGATGGCCAGCCTCCAATAGTGGAAACCGAAAGAAGAAGAATGAGAAGTAAATAAGGATTTTATTTAATAAATAATTTGCATAACACTGTTATATACGAAAGATTTCGTTTAAATTTTGGTTACTTAATTGAAAAATTGCGTTGAAAATGTTACATTTTTAGTTATTTCCTACGTTATGTTTCTTAGATGTTAAACTCTGCAGACGCAGACTTCCTTAAAATGTGTTACAAAAACCGTGTTTTTTTACTTTCCATTTCTTTTTTTGTTTTATTTGTTTTTTTTTTGTTCATAAGTGCCATTAGCATTTTTGATCATTGTAATTCTAAAAAACTTCGAACAATAAAAACTGGGATCGGATGACATAATTTCATCTCACTTATAAATGTGTGTTTTATCTTGTATAGCATAAGAAATAAGGTTCCATGTCTGTATTGTTATCATCAATTTTGGCCTCATGAATGGAATTGTAATTTGCCTCCAATAGTGGAAACCGAAAGAAGAAGAATGAGAAGTAAATAAGGATTTTATTTAATAAATAATTTGCATAACACTGTTATATACGAAAGATTTCGTTTAAATTTTGGTTACTTAATTGAAAAATTGCGTTGAAAATGTTACATTTTTAGTTATTTCCTACGTTATGTTTCTTAGATGTTAAACTCTGCAGACGCAGACTTCCTTAAAATGTGTTACAAAAACCGTGTTTTTTTACTTTCCATTTCTTTTTTTGTTTTATTTGTTTTTTTTTGTTCATAAGTGCCATTAGCATTTTTGATCATTGTAATTCTAAAAAACTTCGAACAATAAAAACTGGGATCGGATGACATAATTTCATCTCACTTATAAATGTGTGTTTTATCTTGTATAGCATAAGAAATAAGGTTCCATGTCTGTATTGTTATCATCAATTTTGGCCTCATGAATGGAATTGTAATTTGCCTCCAATAGTGGAAACCGAAAGAAGAAGAATGAGAAGTAAATAAGGATTTTATTTAATAAATAATTTGCATAACACTGTTATATACGAAAGATTTCGTTTAAATTTTGGTTACTTAATTGAAAAATTGCGTTGAAAATGTTACATTTTTAGTTATTTCCTACGTTATGTTTCTTAGATGTTAAACTCTGCAGACGCAGACTTCCTTAAAATGTGTTACAAAAACCGTGTTTTTTTACTTTCCATTTCTTTTTTTGTTTTATTTGTTTTTTTTTTTTGTTCATAAGTTCCATTAGCATTTTTGATCATTGTAATTCTAAAAAACTTCGAACAATAAAAACTGGGATCGGATGACATAATTTCATCTCACTTATAAATGTGTGTTTTATCTTGTATAGCATAAGAAATAAGGTTCCATGTCTGTATTGTTATCATCAATTTTGGCCTCATGAATGGAATTGTAATTTGCCTCCAATAGTGGAAACCGAAAGAAGAAGAATGAGAAGTAAATAAGGATTTTATTTAATAAATAATTTGCATAACACTGTTATATACGAAAGATTTCGTTTAAATTTTGGTTACTTAATTGAAAAATTGCGTTGAAAATGTTACATTTTTAGTTATTTCCTACGTTATGTTTCTTAGATGTTAAACTCTGCAGACGCAGACTTCCTTAAAATGTGTTACAAAAACCGTGTTTTTTTACTTTCCATTTCTTTTTTTGTTTTATTTGTTTTTTTTTTGTTCATAAGTTCCATTAGCATTTTTGATCATTGTAATTCTAAAAAACTTCGAACAATAAAAACTGGGATCGGATGACATAATTTCATCTCACTTATAAATGTGTGTTTTATCTTGTATAGCATAAGAAATAAGGTTCCATGTCTGTATTGTTATCATCAATTTTGGCCTCATGAATGGAATTGTAATTTGCCTCCAATAGTGGAAACCGAAAGAAGAAGAATGAGAAGTAAATAAGGATTTTATTTAATAAATAATTTGCATAACACTGTTATATACGAAAGATTTCGTTTAAATTTTGGTTACTTAATTGAAAAATTGCGTTGAAAATGTTACATTTTTAGTTATTTCCTACGTTATGTTTCTTAGATGTTAAACTCTGCAGACGCAGACTTCCTTAAAATGTGTTACAAAAACCGTGTTTTTTTACTTTCCATTTCTTTTTTTGTTTTATTTGTTTTTTTTTTGTTCATAAGTTCCATTAGCATTTTTGATCATTGTAATTCTAAAAAACTTCGAACAATAAAAACTGGGATCGGATGACATAATTTCATCTCACTTATAAATGTGTGTTTTATTTTGTATAGCATAAGAAATAAGGTTCCATGTCTGTATTGTTATCATCAATTTTGGCCTCATGAATGGAATTGTAATTTGCCTCCAATAGTGGAAACCGAAAGAAGAAGAATGAGAAGTAAATAAGGATTTTATTTAATAAATAATTTGCATAACACTGTTATATACGAAAGATTTCGTTTAAATTTTGGTTACTTAATTGAAAAATTGCGTTGAAAATGTTACATTTTTAGTTATTTCCTACGTTATGTTTCTTAGATGTTAAACTCTGCAGACGCAGACTTCCTTAAAATGTGTTACAAAAACCGTGTTTTTTTACTTTCCATTTCTTTTTTTGTTTTATTTGTTTTTTTTTTTGTTCATAAGTTCCATTAGCATTTTTGATCATTGTAATTCTAAAAAACTTCGAACAATAAAAACTGGGATCGGATGACATAATTTCATCTCACTTATAAATGTGTGTTTTATCTTGTATAGCATAAGAAATAAGGTTCCATCTCTGTATTGTTATCATCAATTTTGGCCTCATGAATGGAATTGTAATTTGCCTCCAATAGTGGAAACCGAAAGAAGAAGAATGAGAAGTAAATAAGGATTTTATTTAATAAATAATTTGCATAACACTGTTATATACGAAAGATTTCGTTTAAATTTTGGTTACTTAATTGAAAAATTGCGTTGAAAATGTTACATTTTTAGTTATTTCCTACGTTATGTTTCTTAGATTTTAAACTCTGCAGACGCAGACTTCCTTAAAATGTGTACAAAAACCGTGTTTTTTTACTTTCCATTTCTTTTTTTGTGTTATTTGTTTTTTATTTGCCTTAGAATTGTCTAACTTTTCTGTTTAAATAAAGTTTTGCTACGTTATACTTCTTAGATTTTTAACTCTGCAGACGCAGACTTCCTTAAAATGTGTACAAAAACCGTGTTTTTTTACTTTCCATTTCTTTTTTTGTTTTATTTGTTTTTTATTTGCCTTACAATTGTCTACTAACTTTTCTGTTTAAATAAAGTTTTGTTACGTTATACTTCTTAGATTTCTAACTCTGCAGACGGCAGACCACCTTAAAATGTGTACAAAAAAGCTGTTTTTTTTACTTTCCTTTTTTTTGTTTCATTTGTTTTTTATTTGCCTTCGTTTTGTGTACTAACTTTTCTGTTTCAATAAAGTTTTGCTACGTTATACTTCTTAGATTTCTAACTCTGCAGACGGCAGACCACCCTAAAATGTTTACAAAAAAACTGTTTTTTTTACTTTCCTTTTTTTTGTTTCATTTGTTTTTTATTTGCCTTCGTTTTGTGTACTAACTTTTCTGTTTCAATAAAGTTTTGCTACGTTATACTTCTTAGATTTCTAACTCTGCAGACGGCAGACCACCTTAAAATGTGTACAAAAACCGTGTTTTTTTACTTTCCATTTCTTTTTTGTTTTATTTGTTTTTTATTTGCCTTAGAATTGTCTAACTTTTCTGTTTAAATAAAGTTTTGCTACGTTATACTTCTTAGATTTCTAACTCTGCAGACGCAGACTTCCTTAAAATGTGTACAAAAACCGTGTTTTTTTACTTTCCATTTCTTTTTTTGTTTTATTTGTTTTTTATTTGCCTTACAATTGTCTACTAACTTTTCTGTTTAAATAAAGTTTTGTTACGTTATACTTCTTAGATTTCTAACTCTGCAGACGGCAGACCACCTTAAAATGTGTACAAAAAAGCTGTTTTTTTTACTTTCCTTTTTTTTGTTTCATTTGTTTTTTATTTGCCTTCGTTTTGTGTACTAACTTTTCTGTTTCAATAAAGTTTTGCTACGTTATACTTCTTAGATTTCTAACTCTGCAGACGGCAGACCACCTTAAAATGTGTACAAAAAAACTGTTTTTTTTTTACTTTCCTTTTTTTTGTTTCATTTGTTTTTTATTTGCCTTCGTTTTGTGTACTAACTTTTCTGTTTCAATAAAGTTTTGCTACGTTATACTTCTTAGATTTCTAACTCTGCAGACGGCAGACCACCCCAAAAATTATAAATAGGATAGAAAACGAATTTACCGCGTGAAATTTGTAGGACCCGACGTTTCGGTGACGTTGCAGCCGCCGTTGTCTAGGGTAGACTAAGTCTACCCGACGGGTAGACTAAGTCTACCCGTCGGGTCCTACAAATTTCACGCGGTAAATTCGTTTTCTATCCTATTTATAATGTCAAACAACCGCGATAGTCTTCGATTTTACACCCCAAAAATGTTTACAAAAAAACTGTTTTTTTTACTTTCCTTTTTTTTGTTTCATTTGTTTTTTATTTGCCTTCGTTTTGTGTACTACTAACTTTTCTGTTTCAATAAAGTTTTGCTACGTTATACTTTTTAGATTTCTAACTCTGCAGACGGCAGACCACCTTAAAATGTGTACAAAAAAACAGTTTTTTTTTACTCTCCTTTTATTTTATTTGTTTTTTATTCGTCTTAGTTTTGTCTACTAACTTTTCTGTTTAAATAAAGTTTTGGTAATTTCCAAAAGTCATGATATTGACAGTTTAATTAATTTTTCCTGCAATCTACCTATCCTTATTTCTATAAAAAAAATCCGGCAAGAAAGTTTGAAGATTACGAGGGTGGGGGTGGAGGGGGGGGGGGGGGGGGGGGCGGAGGAGCTTATATTTTTTAACGTAAGATTTAGTTGATTTTTCTGAAAGAACAGTATGGAAAAAAGATTTAGAAATCAGCGAAATAGGGCCTCTTTAAGTGATACCTCACTAGATTATGTAAAAAAAAACCTTTTTGGCAAACCTTTAACAGGTCGGATGTCAAAAATACCTTTAGGCATTATACATCGTTTGGCAGATCCACGCGTAGCCGTTTCGGTCAGCGCCCATATCTATATATTATATAAATATATAATATACATGACTAAAGAGATTAATTACTAGGTAACAAGAGGGAATTCATGAAAAAATAATATTGATAGTATTTATTTTCAAAATCGACCCAAAATTTTCGGCGCAGTGTTTTGCACGCGAAGGCTGGCTTTCGACCGGGTTATAACTAGAATACAGCAGAATAGTTTGCAAGAATGCTATTATAACCCAACGGTAGGTCATGTTTTGCGCCGCCCGCTTGGTGCCGAGCCTTAAACCAAGGAAGAAAACATTGATAACCTTTAGCGGCTAGGCATTCCTGCATAGTAGAGTAACGGTATTCCGTCTTGCAGCCGTAGTCACAACGACAGCTATTTTTTTCTAATTTGCACCCATGGTGGGCGTTTCCTTCCTCACATCGATCCGCTTCACATCCGTTTACTGAGGAAAATAAAATAAACAAAATTAGGAAAACCCTTAAAAATAAAGTAAAACAATAATAAATAAAACTTTTTGAGGCAAAAGTTTTTACTTCTATCCATTTTAGGCTAATCAGTTGTTAAATTTTAGAGATAACCTAGACAATTGTGGAAGCTCAAACCTTAATAGTTCTAACTAAAGCGATGACGTCCGTTTTTTCATTTTTTTTAATAAATCGATGCCGTGGAACTTATTGGTGCAAGTTTCAAAAATTGGCGTTAAATAGTTCCTGATTAATAGGAAACCCAGTGATAGGAAGTAATAAGAAAATCCCGAGAAACAGGAAGTAATAGGAAACCCCCAACCCATCAAAGGTCTCATGTATGTATATGAGGCCATTGTTCGGACACCTGTATGATGGTCTTTAAAAGGTTAATTGAAAAATATTTCTAAAATTTGGGGCGCCATATTTTGAGATTTTGAAATACAACCCAATAAGTTTGGGACTCTAGATTCAATAAAACAACCCAAAAGTTTTAGACAGTGTTTGTGTCTGTATCTACTGTTTCTCAGACACTACACACGCAATTAGGACCAAATTACGTACAAAAATAGTTAGAAATACGATCAGAGATATCCGCCATTTTGTTTCACGAAAGTGGCCTTTTCATATATTTTTTAAATTCTTTGAAAATGATCTTAGAAAATTAAATAAATGCGATTTCGAATTCAGAGAACATAGACTTACTTCCTTATGTCAGTTTTCAACATTCTCCGCGGGTTTGAATGTCAAAAATTTACTTCATAACTCCGTTATTATTATTGCTAGAATTGAAAACAAAAGTTTATCAGAATCTTGAGAATAATGCATCTAACTTTGCTGTAATGTTTTTAATACAATCTTTAATGGTTTACAAGTTCTATACTATTTTTTCTAAATGATGGTTAAAAAATGAAGAATTGGAAAATTGAACCTGAAAATTGCGATTATTATAGCCGAAACACATCAATTTAATTGAAGAGAAGTAAACAAATGTGTTTAAAAATCGAATGCGAACAAATTATCGCGCTTCATCTATATAGCCTATATAGCTATATATATATACTAGCTGCGCCCAGCGGTTTCACCCGCGTGGTGATGGAAAATTGTGATAATGATAATAGAAAATCATATATCTTTATAAATTACAGCCTATGTGTTATTCTGATGTGTAAGCTATATTATTGTTAAGTTTCATCAAAATCAATTCAGTAGTTTTTGCGCGAAAGAGTAACAAACATCCATACATACATACAAACTTTCGCGTTTATAATATTATTATATAGTAGGAATAGTAGGATAGAATTTAAATTTCGAATGTCAATTTCTTAGATTTTTTTCCTACTTACTTGACAGTTATCGTTATATTTTAGTTAATTCACGCTATATCTTTATAAATTATAGCCTATGTGTTATTCTGATGTGTAGGTAAGCTATATTATTGTTAAGTTTCATCAAAATCCATTCAGTAGTTTTTGCGTGAAAGAGTAACAAACATCCATACATACATACAAACTTTCGCGTTTATAATATTATTATAGTAGGAATAGTAGGATAGAATTTAAATTTCGAATGTCAATTTCTTAGATTTTTTTCCTACTTACTTGACAGTTATCGTTATATTTTAGATAATTCACGCTATATCTTTATAAATTATAGCCTATGTGTTATTCTGATGTGTAAGCTATATTATTGTTAAGTTTCATCAAAATCCATTCAGTAGTTTTTGCGTGAAAGAGTAACAAACATCCATACATACATACAAACTTTCGCGTTTATAATATTAGTAGGATATAGCCAATACCTAGAACAGCGACGCATTGTACGTCGCTTCATCAAGACGAAATTTCTGGTAGTGATACATAACTATAAGAAACTATGTATCAAACAGAGTTTTAAGCTATTGCATAGCTTTTATCGCGGGCCTAGGCCAGCGCGGCGACCGAATGAAGAAATTTCTTAACGAAAATTAATGATTTTAAACTGATAATTACGTCTAAACGAGTACTGCTTACGATTCGAAAAAAATATATGTTAAACAAGAACATTTTCCTAATATTCTTAGCTTTGAATATTTTAGATTTTCTTTATATTACATAGTGTAATTAATTTGTGAAATTAGGTCTAACCGAACACAAAAACGACTACTACGCAAATACTATCTGGCGTATTATTATGAAACCTTCACCATTTTATAGATAATTTAATTATCTATCTTTTTATCTACGATTTTTTTCGAATAATCCGTTTTTTTGCTTTATCGAATAAAAAATTCGTGCGCGGCGCTTTACCGGAAGACGTTTAAATTATTATTCCGAATCATTTGCTTCCGCAGCCGCAAATGATACGGAATAATTTCAACGTTTTCCGATAGAGCGCAGTTATCTGATATCAGAAAAAATAAAATAAATAAAATGAATAAATAATTATAATTGCATAAGTCGTTAAAAATGCTATGCAATAGCTTTACCGCGGCAGTCCCCGAGTGCCACACTTATTTTTTTTATTGTGTTCCTAATTGTAATTAAGTTTATTACGTACCTTTGACTATTTCTATGATGCTTCAATTTCAGACAAATTTGATAAATGGAGAGATCTATTACAGCCCGCTCCGGAGTATAAAGGCTGAATTCAAAACTATGGATCAAGTTAGTTCGTTAACCAAGTTTTATAATGGCGGTATTAGTTGGGTTATCGCTCCAGCAAAATTCTCTTTACACTGGCAGTTTAGACGTATCCCCACCAAACCACGTTATCAACAGAAACATCCTGGACTCTAGTTGTGTGGGATGCGGTATAATCGAATATCCTCTGCTTTTGAAATTACGATAAACAATTTTTAAAAAATGCTGTCTCAAATATTTCAGATTTATTTATTTAATTGATTAAATTCCGAAACATAATTAAATTACAATTTAAATAACGCTCTTAGTAATCGAAATCTTCTTATTATTTATTTATTTAACAATTTTTTACTATAACATTTAGATTTTGCTTACAAAAATAACGGGATCCGAATGGCAAAACCTTAACCTTATGCTTATTCGATTCTGTCACCTAAACTGGGACTAGCCCGTTCTAGGGTTGACAGGATTCTTATATTACAATAACTTATTTAAAAGTTTTAGTAAAATGCTCATAAAACTAATTGCCTTAAAATGTGGTCATAAAAAAACACAATTCCATTATAAAATCGGCATTAAATAGAACATAACATTCCGTGAAATAGAGTGTGACTAATATTAATTATTGAAATTTTATTTGAATGCCTTTCAGCATACACTTCCAGACCCCAGTAACCTCGCTCGTTGGAGCTTTGCCGAGGATAGTTCTTGTCCCCTCTGTAGCAATACCCCTTGCACAGCTAGACACATTCTAGCTGGCTGCAAGGTGGCCTTAGATCAAGGACGGTACACTTACCGCCATGACAAAGTTCTCGCTGTTATTCGCGAGGTAATTAGTCTCTCAGTGGCTCGTGCCAACAAGGGTTTGACAGTATCCTCCAAACCCCCAATACAGTTTGTGCGGGATGGCTCTAAAGGCAAAAAACATTTAACTACAAAACCTTTCTCAATAATCGAGAAAGCTACAGATTGGATTCTGGAGGTTGATTCGGTCTCTAAGCAGTATAAATTCCCTGAAAGTCTCGGATGCACAGCCCTCCGTCCAGATATAACTCTTTACTCTCTATCTCGGAAGGTGACTCTTATTGTAGAATTAACTGTTCCATGGAAATCAAATATCCCAAAAGACCACGAGTACAAATTAAATAAATACCATGATCTTGCAAATGCCGTAACCCGGAACGGCTTCACTGTTCACCTTCACGCGGTGGAAGTTGGCGCTCGTGGCCTGCCAGCTAAATCTCTATTTCACCTCTTTAAAGATCTTGGCCTTTCCAGAAAAATAATCAACTCTTTCTTAGAAAAATTATCTAAAACTGCGATTTGCGCATCTCAAATTCTATGGCTTCGAAGGGGGAGTGAATGGGTGGCAAGGTGAACGCTCACATGTGGCAAGACAGCTGTCCTAAACCTACCACAGCCGGTTCGTAAGTCCGGAATCCACTGCTCACCCCCCAGAAGTGTAAAAAATAGTATTATGATGGGCCCGACTCCGGTCGGTGAATTCCATGGCAGCTCCGTTTGTATTTATTATAGACAAACTCAAGACAAAATAAAGTTATAAAGAAGAAAAAGGGAAAGAAAGGAAAAGTCAAAACATATATAAAACAGTCATTAATATTTTTATGTTTAATCTCAATTGTACATACAATATTAGAATTAGGGAAGTAATACTATGTATTACTTCCCTAGGGAAGTATAATGTATAATAGGGAAGTAATAATGGAAGTATAATAGGGAAGTAATAATGGAATACGTTAAAACTAATTGTGTATTGGAGTCGCTGTAAATAGAACATAATTTATTCGAATTCTAATAATCTACCAGTGATAATCACAATAAAAAGTAAAGATGTCGCATTTCTCGACCTCACAGTGGAGTTATCCAACAAAATTGAGCGTCTCCATTTATTTGTCTCTATTAAAATGTCTGCATACGTTATATCCATGGCCTCAAAAAAATTGACCACATCACGGAGTACAGAGAGAAACTTCACTGGCTGTCGACCCGGGAGAAAAAAGACATGAGCAATCTTTGTACGCTTTTCAAGATCTTGAATGGCGTCGCTCCCAATTATCTTACCGGTAGATTTACTGCACTATCGGCTCATGGACGCCCGCCGAGATCAAAAGATAACTTGCTACTCTCTATCCCTTATCACAGCACTGACTTCTTCTCATCCTTTTTCACCGTGCATGGAGCCCATCTTTGGAATGCTTTGCCGAAAAATTGCAGAAACGCGCCAAGCATAACGAGTTTTAAAAACAGACTAAGAGATCATTTGAAATCTTCCACATAAATTCCCTTTCCCTTTCCGTTCTCCTCCTTTTCAAACCTTAGCGTCCTTATAGGTGTTAGATTATTTTGGTGTGGCACATTCTGTGCCCACAAAGAGTTAAATATATATTTCTTTCTATCCTCTTTTTCTTGTCTTAGTCTCTTTATATAGGTTAAGTTATGTAGCATCTTGGCATATAATGTTGTTACAATAGTATAGGTTAGCTCTAAAATATTTCCTGCAGGCAATAAGCTCGCCTTTCCGTACGAATAAAGCGTTTTATTATTATTAACCAATAGTCTAGGAAATAACAATTATCAATGAATTTATAATTGATCGATAGTCAATGTCGAAGTCAAGATAAATGAAAAATAAATTCATTTATATACTAAAATTAGAATTTAGTCAAAATACGCTCAACATGTTTGACTAGTTTTGGAAATTTCGGATGCTAAGTATTTTTTCTCAGTAAGTAACGAATGCATAAAAAAGGTGTACATGATTTACAACTCAGTTTTTTAACAGAAAATCTGCTTTAAAATGTAATCTTCTAATATCGTAAAACATGTTCGTTTGAAAAAAAAACTAATTTACAGTCATCCCTTTCGCCATTTAGTTTAGTATTTACTATTAGGATGATTAGTATTTACAAGGTGATTTAGTAGATGCTGCACAGTTAGAATGTTCCCTTTGCAAAGCTGGTTGCTGCATGTTTAGATGCGGCAAATCCGTAGCCGTAATCGGTATTGTCACGTCAGCGACCAGGTGCGAAACGAATTATGCGATTATCCGATCGTGTACGCGATAACCACAGGAACTCCATAAATAGGTACACAATTGCACTGCTATCTAGGCGATACCAATTTCAATAATTTAAATAATCTTATGTGACCTAATTGTATGTATATGTATGTGTGTATGTTTATATGTAGGTATCTATATGAGTATCTACGTCAGTTAGGCTTCTCCACCCAAGTCAGAAAATAAGTCGTATGCCCAAATACAGGCTATATTCGGCCTAGTTGGGTATGCGCTGAGCATGGTTATGTAAATGTGGGCCGTTGTTTACTTCGCACCATTACTTGGTATGACCATTTTTATCTGTTTTATCATTATGTTTAAAATAAAAAAAAATAAATTGAAAAATATATAATAAAATTAACGTTTATAGAGTTGCAGATGTATTTGTTTTGTTTTAAATGTTTTATTTGCAGTAAAAAAATAACAAAATACAAAATACATGTTGGTTATAAAAGTTGAGTGTGATTAAAGGATGCGTAATCGAGCGACACATGCTGCAGATAGGTGGGTGTGTACTCAGATCAAAGTTTCAGACCTGGTTTTCAGTAAACACCTTCTACGTATTTCTTAGTTATGTAATATATAAATTACAAATTATTATAGGAAAGATCGGATGAACGTGATATTATTATGTAGTTAGATACTCGTTAATAACTTACAGAAGATGCGGCGCTTGAAAAACTTGACTAAATTCGATTCCACTCTAAATTTTGTATTATAATGTAGCACCGGATAAAGAAGACTGAGGTGGCTAGGGTATGTAAACATGATAGATTATAATAAACCAAATCTGCCAAGCTTGATACTGTAATTAAATACTCACTCTTCATGTAAAGTTTTAACAACTAGCAAATAATAGTTAAAGAGAATTACCGAAATTGCCTAGCCTCACACGAGTATGATAATGTGATATAACGGGAGCGGAGCCTCGGGTTGTAACAACTTCTAATATGCAATTTTAAGCATATGCAATAAGCATATGCAATTTTAATCAATTATAACGAAAAGGTTAGAGTCAGTCGCAATCTACAGTAACAACGTAGCATTTATTGGACTTATTTATCATAAAAAAACTGGTACGAATTGATAGCCATGCTATGGGGCAAAAGGTGGCAATTTCGAGAATATTCTTATGCTATTATTTCCCAGTTCAAGTACTCATTTAACTACTGAATCAAGCCATGGTTTATTATCTATCAATTTAAAATACCCTAGCCACGTCAGACTTTTTATCAGATACTAGATTATAATATACATTTTTTTATAATTAAGAAATGTTTTCCTTAGCACTACAAAAAATAATACAATTAAACTAAATACAATATTTCTAACTGATGACATGTTTTCAACAATAGTTTCAATGAATTAAGTCTCTAAGACGCACAGTGCTTACAGTAGGGTTGGAGAGGGGAATGGAATGAATAGGTGTTGATAGATTTTATATATTAATGTGAAGTACAAAATAAAAGAAAAATATACTACATTATATAAAATTAAATAAGTAGAACACAAATAACTAATAATCTTACAATAGATAGATATATGAAAAAAATAGGGTAAAGAAAAAAAAACATTCAATATCTATGTTATTATATATGGCCAAATACATTGCTTTTAGTTTCGCCGTCACTGCTAGCAGCACCATCTGTATGTCGCCGACGCAGAAGAGTTGCCTAAGCGTACTATGGAGTTGAGAAATCTAATAAATCAATGGTAGAAATAAGGAGTGTGCCTCAGGGGTGCGATGGAGGTCTACCTCCTCGTGAGCATGGTCGCATCCCTCTGGCCCAGACTAGTTTCCCAAACTAGGATGGGAAAGAGGTGCCAGGCCTGGAAACTCCGGCTAGCTACACTAGGGAGAGATCCCTGAAGTTGATGACTTGGAGGCCAAAAGATCTCCACCTTAAGCCAAGGTGTTACCCGTACCGTGCCAAAAGCTGCGTTGCTGAGTGAGAGCTCAGTCTCTAACAGTGGCTTTCTGAAACCGAGGCGAATCGGAAAATAGAAAAGCCCTTTGATCGATAATAGGCTCTGTCGGCTTTTTTGACGACCCTTTCCTGACTACTCGTGGGAACAAATATGGACATAAAAGAAAATAAAAATTCCCCTCAAAACTCCGATCAAGACGGTACCGTCCGGGAAGGAAACATTTCGGAGCCAAGAAGCACGACTCAAGTCGACCCTTTGCCCAAACAAATGTCAGCTGTAGCATGGACAAGCAAAGGTGCAGACAGAGTAGGAAACGACTCTGATAAGCCCAAAGAAATGGACCAAGACACTGAGACACACGAGAAGCACAGAACAAAGTTGTCCGGTGCTGCTCGAAAACGTTTCAGGATGCTGAGGGCAGCAAACGTGAGTGCTAAAGAAGCCTCTGTAGAATGCCTCAAGCCCTGGAAAGATATTAAGAGCCTGACCTGTCAGAGCACTCCCATATCTGATGACCAAAGGGCGTCTAAACGCACACGGTCGGAGGAGGAGTCGCCAAGGGAACCCTCAAAAAAGACTCCTAAGATATACCCTGACGAAAAAATTAAGACAAACTTCATGGAGGTGGTTCGTTCTTCACGTGTGGGAATAATATATAAAAGCCCAATGGAAGAAGACCTAATGAAAGCCCGATGGAAGAAGACCTAAAGGTGCACCGCTCACTACTGACTCTGATTAAAAACATCACTGTCAGAGGCTCGGGCCCAAAATGTCTGGGTTTCACTCAGAGGCTTGGCTGGATCCTGATCACATGTGAAAATCAGAAGAGCCAGGATTGGCTTGTAGGAGAAATCCTAAACCTCAAACCATGGCCCGAGGCAAAGCTGTCATTCATGACGGAAAGCGAAATGCCTAAGCCACTAGTTTGCACAACGTTCTTCCTCAGCAGCAAGGCGGCGAACATAAAGGACGCCCTAAGTCTGCTGACAAACCAGAACAAAGGCATATTTCCAGAATACTGGAAAATACTTAACAGCAGGGAGGAAAAGAATGGACACCACGTGACCTTCTCAATTGACGAGCCCTCTGTGGAGATCCTTCGGAAAACCGACTACAGGGCCACCCTTGGTTTTGGAAAGATTTCCTTGAAAATCAGGGGTGAGCCCACGAATCCCCCATGAAACAGGGCTATCCCGCCCTACTCCAACAAAGGCAGAAAAACGCTTGCTCCCATACGACGAGAGTACAGGAGCGCCTAAAAAGAGGGGAAAACCCGGAAATGAGCAAGGCACATCCCAATCCAAAGACGAACGGTCTCGTCCTCCATTGGAGAGGGAAAATCCCGCGACAAAGTTCACAACCCCTATGGATCATTGCTGGCGAACATAGGTAACTCTACGAGGATTCTCGAGATCAACCTCCACCATTCCATTGCTGCCAGTGCAATGACGGAGTGTTGCTTTACCGAATGAGAAATCCACATCGCCCTAGTACAGGAACCCTGGGTTAATAACCTAACTATCCAGGGCTTTTATTTTTACTATCAGAATTGAATAAATTAAAATTATTTTTTATTCTTTAACTATCAGAGGATTTTACCCGCAGCGTTTAAACGCTGCGGGTAAAATCCTCTCTTACCCGGGAGGGAAGAAACCTAGAGCATGCATAGCGTGCAAGAAAAACATTAACTTCCTGCCTGTTACAGGGTTATGTACTAATAACCTGTCAGCAGGGTATATAAATTTCAATGGATGGAATGGGTCCAGAGTCATCTTATGCTCAGCCTATCTATCTGGAGAGAAACAAAATCCAACCGAAGAGCTGGCAAACCTTGTGGAGTACGCCCGTATACAAAAGGCTGGATGTTACTGGTTGGATGTGATGCAAACGCACACCACACCGCGTGGGGGAGCTCCGACATCAACAATAGAGGTGAGTTACTTAATTATTTTATCGCAACTACCTGCCTATACCTATTAAACAAAGGCTGCGTGCCGACCTTTGTGACAAGTGCAAGATAGGAAGTATTAGACATTACTTTTGCCTCGAAAATTCTGGCCAGACACATAAAAAACTGGCATGTAAAGGATGACACTTCAATGTCTGATCATAGAAAAATAACTTTTCACAAATAAATAGAAAAGTTCCATGGTGGACAAAGTTGGACCCGAAGTTGGACAAACTAAGAAAGGAAACCCAGAAACTATTTAATAGGGCTAAACAAACTCAACTAGAAGGAATACAAAAAAGCATTAACTGAGTACAACAAAGAAATTAGGAGAGCCAAAAGAGCAACATGGAGCCAGAGTGCATAAATTGCTCGCAAAGGACAAACCTAACCAAATTGGTCTTATGAAAAAACCAAACGGAACCTTTACAACAAATGAACACGAAACCCTGGAGGTACTAATACCGACCCACTTCCCAGGTGCTGTGACATCTAGCAACGCCGTCACTACTCCATACAGACCTCGAAACGAGGACTGGAGTAGGGCTGCTAGAATCATAAGGCCCGATCAAGTTAAATGGGCCGTTAAATCCCTCAAACCATACAAACCATGCGGGGACGACGGAATCATGCCCGTGCTTTTGCAACAGGGTATTGACATTCTAGCCCCATATCTGGTTAAAATCTTCAAACCAAGCTATGCCTGGGGACATATACCAGAAGAATGGACCAAGTTCAAAGTGCAAAAAAATCATACCTAAGGTTGGCAAGAGACTACCCACTGTCAAAGTCCTTCAGGCCAATTAGCCTCACATCCTTTCTACTGAAAGCGATGGAAAAGACACTGGATAGCTATATTAGAGAAAAAATCGTAACGGTCAATCCTATTAGCTGTAACCAACACGCCTACCGCAGAGGCAAATCCACGGAAACCGCTCTGCTCTACCTAGTAGACAAAACAAGTCGACTCCACCACAAGCAGATGAACGAAAGCGATGCTCTCAAACCGCACGGCCAAGGTAGCTCTTCACGGAACAAACCTTGAAGTCACCACCACAAGAGTCTGTCCACAGGGAGGCGTACTCTTGCCCCTACTTTGGACTCTTGCAATAGATCAACTCCTGCATAGGATGGTAGAGGCCTGGATAGACACACAGGGCTATGCTGATGACCTAGTTGTCATTGTCCGTGGCTTTTTCTAAATCACGATTTCACACGTGATGCAAAAAACGTTATAGATGGTTGGCAATTGGTGAAGAGAGAACGAATTATCGGTCAACGCCGATAAGACCGTCCTCGTGCCATTTACCAACAAACGTCAGCTAGGTGGACTAAAAATGTCAAGTGCGGCAAATGTAGATACATACTTCAAATTTGGATGATGCGAATCTAGACACGTCAAACTGTATGTCCTACAAATATGCGGTAAATCTCGATGCTCTCTACCATATAACATTAATAACAGTTCTGGGAAGATCGCGTTTGACATTAATTTACTCACCGGCGTGAATTAAACATGTGCAGCAGCTATAGTATTTCTCGAACATTCTAAACATTAATGAAGAATTGTCAGTTTTGATGAAAAACTGATTAAGAGCGATACACGTCGTTTTGACCCAAATGGACTCGCCAACGAGTAGAATTCCAGATTTTGAGTAACTGCAAACTCACATATGTGAAAACACACTTTCTATAAGTATATTTTAAATTTAACTTTACTACTTATGTGTTTATTGTACTGTGACAATTTGGAATTAGTTTATGAAATAGTTGATTGTATGATATCGCTGAAGCGATAAGTCTGCCATTTGTGCATTAATTGTCTTTTTTTTAAGCTATTGCATAGCTTTTATCGCGGGCCTAGGCCAGCGCGGCGACCGAATGAAGAAATTTCTTAATGAAAATTAATGATTTTAAACTGATAATTACGTCTAAACGAGTACTGCTTACGATTCGAAAAAAATATATGTTAAACAAGAATATTTTCCTAATATTTTAAGCTTTGAATATTTTAGATTTTGTTTATATTACATAGTGTAATTAATTTGTGAAATTAGGTCTAACCGAACACAAAAACGACTACTACGCAAATACTATCTGGCGTATTATTATGAAACCTGCACCATTTTAAAGATAATTTAATTATCTATCTTTTTATCTACTGTTTTTTCGAAAAATCCGTTTTTTTGCTTTATCGAATAAAAAATTCGTGCGCGGCGCTCTATCGGAAGACGTCGCAGCCGCAAATGATTCGGAATAATTTCAACGTTTTCCGATAGAGCGCAGTTATCTGATATCAGAAAAATAAAATAAATAAATAATTATAATTGCATAAGTTGTTAAAAATGCTATGCAATAGCTTTACCGCGGCAGTCCCCGAGTGCCACACGTATTTTTTTTTTAAACCAGTGTAATATTTTAAGTGATGTTTTTATAGCACAATAAAGTTATTCTATACATCTGATACACAAAACACAATTTACATCCGCGAAGAGTAGACGCTATTCGACGACAAATTTATCCTTGAAGGGTGACGGGACAGTACTTCTTTGAGAACATCGCCTGCAATAAATACCGTCCCATCACTGAGAAACTCTACAGAAAGTTTTTGTATGACTTATTGGGGACTGAAATGATAAAGCAGATCCTAGAGAATACATCGTTTTATCTGATCGGTGCTACAAAACACAAAGCTTGTGAAATAATGGACATATTGTATATTATATTACCGGGTCATCCTGGGATTAGCGATTGAACTTGCAAGATTATTAGGTTTGAAGGCACCAGTGGGCTAGATGCTAGCAGTCCTGGGACCCTAAAGTAACCGAAGGAGGTTATCTATCAAGAAACTTCCAATGCGTAATGTCTTGGGGGTTAAATTCGAACCATGGAAATTGCCGCTACGGATCATTTTATAATTATAATGTATTATATTTCCAAGCACCCACCAAAAAACATCAAAAACATATTAGATTTTAAGCTATTGCATAGCTTTTATCGCGGGCCTAGGGCCAGCGCGGCGACCGAATGAAGAAATTTCTTAACGAAAATTAATGATTTTAAACTGATAATTACGTCTAAACGAGTACTGCTTACGATTCGAAAAAAATATATGTTAAACAAGAACATTTTCCTAATATTCTTAGCTTTGAATATTTTAAATTTTGTTTATATTACATAGTGTAATTAATTTGTGAAATTAGGTCTAACCCAAAACAAAAACGACTACTACGCAAATACTATCTGGCGTATTATTATGAAACCTGCACCATTTTAAAGATAATTTAGTTATCTATCTTTTTATCTACGATTTTTTTCGAATATTCCGTTTTTTTTGCTTTATCGAATAAAAAATTCGTGCGCGGCGATTTATCGGAAGACGTTTAAATTATTCCGAATCATTTGCTTTCGCAGCCGCAAATGATTCGGAATAATTTCAACGTTTTCCGATAGAGCGCAGTTATCTGATATCAGAAAAAAATATAATTATAATTGCATAAGTTGTTAAAAATGCTATGCAATAGCTTTACCGCGGCAGTCCCCGAGTGCCACACGTTTTCAATTTTTTTATTTTAATAACATTTGTAACGAATATTATCAGGAAGTTAATTAAAGAACATATTTTGTAATTGAAATTGAAAAGTCATGTAGAAAAATCGGTCTCAAAATTTTCTTAATTAAGATCAAAGTGGTGGATGGCACTTTATCTGCACAGGTGATTAATCTCTCCAAATATGTCCACCGACAGGCATGTCCAGGCACTTATCCAGACTTCAGTTTCGGGGTGGGAGTGGGAGGGGAGGAGGGGATATTCATTAAAACAACGCGCGCGGCTCCCACCAAACTTGAATTTGCCCGTAAAATGAAACGAAAATACGCCGGATTTCGGGGGGTTAAATTCCAATAACCTCCCCCCTCTGGATACGTGCCTGACACTAGGTATATAAGTCGCGGATTCTCCCTGCTTCTCAATTTTTGTTGGACCTTATTTTTCACTTAAAAAAATTCGCCTTTGACAAATATTGCAGGTCTTACAGATTATTACAGAGTCATTACAGATTTCTTCCAAATACTATGATTCTTCATAGATAAGTTTAATTTTTAAATAAAGGTCCTCCTATTGATAATTTTAATTATAGGTATATGTTTACTAATAAGTAAGTACCTAATAGAAGTTACAAAATAAATAAATCAGTTTCATATCGAAGAGTAGGTTTATAACACACATAGATATTGAAATTAGATTGTTCATGTATAATACGACATGTATGTATAATACGACATAGATTGTTTATGTATAATACGACATACAACATGGATTGTTTATGTATAATTGTTTATGAATAATACGATAATATTTTTTTAAATAATCGTAGTCGGAATTGTAATCAGTAAATCAGTAACCTTAGCATTGTTAATAGAAATAAATTTAAAGAGTTATTCAGTAAGAAATATAAGGAAAAAAATTATATTATAAAAAAATCTAAGTGTTAGATATTTAAGAATAATAAGACGCCGCTTTATACCTTTTTAGAGATGTAATGTTGCTTATATGCGCTTTGGCTTCTATGGTTTAACGCTGAAGGGCGAAGTTTTATGGCGACAGAGATATGGTTATTACAGAGTATATTCTATTGATTTTAATGATGAGGTTCGTCGCGTTCGATTCGTTATTAATTGCTAAAATCGCAAAGCTTACTCGGCTGCAAGACCCAATTAATTACAATGTCGTTGAAGCGCGCTAATGTAAATAGATTAACATGCGCTGCTCTAGGTATATAACATCGATAAAATTGCATCGCTGCAGAATGAGTATTAGGCAGATATTAGAGCAAGAGTGTTTTGGAACATACCTAGGAGTGCGGCGAGCAGTAAGAGCGGGACGCAGGTATACCAGCGCATGTTGATCGAGTCCGAGTCGATTGATCAGTGGGTGCTCGCTTAGTCTTCCCGCAGTTCCTGACACGCAGCTGTGCCGACTACGACTGGTGTAAATGGCCCCAATCTATCACACATGACTCTCACTCCCGCACAATATCAACACTATAACAAAATGATTAACGGAAGTGCCAGCGAACGCCAAACGCTTCGTTATTTATTTTTAATTTGTGTGCGCGCTCACAACTCGATAATTATCGCGTATTTTATCGGACACCAGTCCGGGAGGAGAAATTTTATACTTCAAAAGAAGGCGTCGAGAGCCGTTGCAGGGAGCCAATAGACTGAGACTCGCCGCCCTATATTTAAAAATCTGTTGTGTCACCCCAAGACTTTCCTGACTAGTATCCGGGGAGGTGCGAAAAAACAGCGACATTTTTTACTCTAGTACCCCTAATTTTCCCCAACCGTAGGTCGTAGAGACCCCAAAATCAACTGGACTATTCACACTGACCATACCTATCGATTGGAGAAAGAAATTTTGAAAGCGGGGACAATATGTAATCAAGGTTCCCCAAATTTGTATGGCAGGTACCCCAAACGTTGGTCGTAAGTACCCCAAAAACTAATAGGTTCTTCCGATGGTTAACAGAAGCTTCTATGCCAAATTTTAACTTAGACAGATTAAGCGTCTGGGCGCTATCGCGGAAACAATTTTTTCGCCGGGAACCCCAAATTTGTATGGGAGGTACCACAACCGTAGGGCGTAGGGACTCCAAAAACTAATGGGTTCCTCCGACGGTTAACAGAAGCTTATATACCAAATTTCAGCTCAATCCGATTAAGCGTCTGGGCGCTATCGTGGAAGAATACATACATACAGACATACAGACATACAGACATACAGACATACAGACATACAGACATACATACAGACAGAGATCGGTCTGGAAATAGTCTCAATCGTCTCAGGGAGTCTCAAAATATATATTCCCATCTTCATCTCAAAATTTTTTTTTAGCGCGATCACAATACTTTCCTTTCCGATAGGTCGTCAGGAAAGTAAAAAGTTGCAGATACTTATAATAGACGAAATATAAGCTGGCGTGTTTGACATTATGGCTTCGGGACCTATCGCCGAAAATGTAAACACCTGATATGGTTGGACTAAATCGCCGTTATCCGAATTTAATAAAATTACATTTATGTGTTTCATCAAATGTTAACACGAACATTAGTAATCGAATCGAATCTTATTCCGCATCGGACAATCTTTCGGGAGCTAATGGGCCCTGTTGGAGTTGGCCACGAAGACCCATTCGTTCAAGGTCAGTCACACTGTTAGCCCATCACACGGTCAACCCATCCGGCGGCCTCCAAGCAGAAGTGAGAGCCAGGGTAGGAAGCTAGGAGTCAACCTTCGGGCGCTCCTGGACGGTTTGCGCACCGTGCGGCGTCAGCCAATCGATTGTGCACTCCGACTAATAGGGGGAGTCTGGGAACAGTAATGTTTTCTATAGAGCGGGGGTGCTTGTTAACCTTATGGCAACTGCTCTTGAAACGACCATTCGGCCACCCGATCCCGGGTAAATAAGCCGGGCAAAGGATGCCGTGGTCCGCGATTAATATTATTGACACCGTATCACCGCCTCATAAGGGAGAGGTCTGCGCAAGCGACCTCGATCCTGTAACCAGTCAGGAGGTAGGAGGTATCCTGAAGGTTAATTCCAGACGGAGATATTCTTCCAAACTGGTAGTCAGGGGGCGAGGCTGCCTGCTGGATGCCTTTCCCGGTGCCTCGCCTTAAGGCGTTGGCTTCTGACGGGCAGGTGGCGTAGCTAGACTGTGGATTGTTTTTCGCCCCAAGTCTTCTGCGCTCACCTCACGGGAGACCGAACAATAAATTTTGTTAAAACTTCCTGAAGTGACAGGTTTGCCCGTTGTAGTTGACAGCTCTAGTTGGCCAATTTGAAATTATCTGAAATTATTATAATTTTACGACTAAAATTAAAAAGGGACAATAGTGGCGATGGTTGAAGCAGCCTTAGGCCTCTTGTCCGTTTTTTTGCCGTGAAAATCTACGGTTAATTCGCCGTATCAATGCACGGTTGTCAGTATTGTATGGATCACTATGGAAGCTTGTCCACAGACACGGCGGCGGCGCCTTCCGTTTTTCCGCTGTGTCCGTGGACAAAACAACGCGTGGACATGAGACGTTAGGCCTTCTGTCCGCATACGTTTTTTTTGCCTTGAAAATTTGCGTTTAATTCGCCGTATCTAGGCACGGTCGTCAGTATTGTATGGATCGCTATAGAAGCTTGTCGACGGACACGCCGCCGTATCTGTGGACAAGCTTCCATAGTGATCCATACAACACTGACAACCGTGCATAGACACGGCGAATTAACCGTAGATTTTAACTGCAAAAAAAAACGTGTGTGGACAAGAAATCTTAATCTGTATCAACGGCAGAGTCGTCAGAATTCAAAGTCAGCAACCAATTGAAATAAAATAACATACCTACTCGTACCTACATAATACTACAATGTAACGTCCGTGACACTGGTGCCCGTCAGATCGTCGGAGTTAAGCAGCGCTGGGCGTGGCCAGTAATTGGATGGGTGGCCGCCTGAGTACTGCCACGTGATGGTATAAAAAGCCAGACGCCTGTGATAGGTAATTATCGTTAGACCTTAAGGCGGCCGTTTCCGTAAGGGGTATAATAGTTGAAAAAATATATGCATTGTAACGTCACAACTGACGGCGCATACGCTTTGCGAGTGATCTTTCAAAGTTCCTCAGGATATATAAACTACATAAGAAAAGAAAGCGCTGAAAATTAAGTTTAACATCACTCTACAAAATAAAGCAATAAAAATTGTTGAAGTTCTCTATTGAAAGGCTACGAACTGAGTTTGATGAAATGTAATTTTTGTTTAGGCAAAAATGTGAAAGCCTACAAGTAATTAAACAATGCAAATCTTTCGCCTTTCTAAACCACTTAAGTTTTATTTTAGGAAAGCCCTTACTATTCAAAACATACATAAATTAATACCTATACGCCTGGCTCGGTATAATTCGTCAATTTTTAGCGATACAGATTATGCTGATTAATTTTCTGTAGTAATCAAACCATATGCAGGTACGAATAGGTAAATAAAGGTCATTATCGACGACCACTAACAAGGGTCGAGCCTAATCCCAAAGTAACAAGTTCAACATTCGTCAACGTACGCCAACTAATATACCCTTTTACTACAGCTACATTGATGTCTGGTAACTTTCTGCGATTTTTATAAAACGAAAGAAGTAGCGAAAAAACATGTGGACATTCACAGACATTATACGCGAAACAATGACCACTTGTGCCAGGCAGTCTTGTCACACACTAAGGGCACCATCTGAACGCTGGCTAATGCCTTGGCCAGAACGCTGGCACACGTATTGGCCAGGAATTTGTCACTCAGACCACTCGTTGGAAGGTCGTTCAGTTTGTGTTGGTGCAGGTCAATGTGCGGACATCAAAGCGCGTTGGCTGCGGTCGCAGCGGTTCATTTATTTACACCGTGCATGTACTGCATAAGCGTGCACAGTAACAGGGAAATGGAATGGATTGGAAATAATACGACCCCCCTATACTCGTTGGCCATATTGGCGTATTGGCCAGAGTCATTGGCACATATATTGGCCAATGTGGCGAGGGGACTCGCAACAGTGGTAGGTATCGAGGCTTAAAGCTCTTTAATTATCTCACTGACCGCAAAGGCTAATAGACTTACCTTGTATTTTCAAAAATGAAGCTGGAAGTTTTTTTTGCCGATCAACCTACGTATATTCAATTAATTACTTTTGCTAGTCAATAACTAGTAAAATGTTTACTTCTTAAGTTTTAAAAAAAACGGTTCTGTCACCCTAAGACATTCCCGGCAAGCAGACAACCTCCCCTTTGCACGTAAAACCTTTACCCCCCCCTACCCCCCCCCCCCCCTTCAACCCTTCCCCCAATCCAACCCCTTAAATTTAAAGGCCCCTTTGTCGGTGCGATCGTGTTTTGTTTAAATGTTATTCAGGTCTATTCCACACTATAATCATACACTTCGTCATAATCATAATCATATTCATTTTTATTTTTCAAAAAAGATTGTTATCTAAAACAATCGTATAGGTAGATACCTAATCTGTTCAAATCGTAAAAAAAAATACATATTAGATAAATTATATATTAGATACATTTCAAAATGGAATAATATAGTAGAAAAAGAAATAGTAGCAATAGTGTCAAATTAGAAGACACAAAAAATTAAATTAAAATAATCGCAATAAAAAAAAAACAAAAAAATCCTAACAATACCTACATATTAAAAAAAAAAAATACGTGTGGCACTCGGGGACTGCCGCTGTAAAGCTATTGCATAGCATTTTTAACAACTTATGCAATAATAATTATTTATTTATTTTATTTTTTCTGATATCAGATAACTGCGCTCTATCGGCAAATGTTGAAATTATTCCGAATCATATGGGGCTGGGGAATCAAATGATTCGGAATAATTCCGATAGGGCGCCGCGCACGAATGTTATTCAATAAAGCAACAAAACCGGATATTATTCTTTTATTCTTTGACTATTCGAAAAAAATCGTAGATAAAAAGATAGATAATTAAATTATCTTTAAAATGGTGCAGGTTTCATAATAATACGCTAGATAATATTTGCGTGGTAGTCGTTTTTGTGTTCGGTTAGACCTAATTTCACAAATTAATTACACTATGTAATAAAAACAAAATATATAATATTCCAGGCTAAGAATATTAGGAAAATGTTCTTGTTTAACATATATTTTTTTCGAATCGTAAGCAGTACTCGTTTAGACGTAATTATCAGTTTAAAAGCATTAATTTTCGTTAAGAAATTTCTTCATTCGGTCGCCGCGCTGGGCTAGGCCCGCGATAACAGCTATGCAATAGCTTAAAACAAAAAAAAAATGAGTGAAAATGTAAAATGATCCACTAATTAAATTCCAACATAATTTGGAAATAATACCGTTTCAAAAGTCAACCTAACGACTAAACAGCCTGAATCGTATAAAAAAAACGTGTGGCACTCGGGGACTGCCGCGGTAAAGCTATTGCATAGCATTTTTAACAACTTATGCAATTATATTTATTTATTTTATTAAGCTATTGCATAGCTTTTATCGCGGGCTTTTAAAAAATAAAATAAATAAATAATTATAATTGCATAAGTTGTTAAAGATGCTATGCAATAGCTTTACCGCGGCAGTCCCCGAGTGCCACACGTATTTTTTTTATTTTTTCTGATATTAGATAACTGCGCTCTATCGGAAAACGTTGAAATTATTCCTAATCATTTGCGGCTGCGGTAGCAAATGATTCGGAATAATTTAAACGTCTTCCGATAGAGCGCCGCACACGAATTTTTTATTCAATAAAGCAAAAAAAACGGATTATTTAAAAAAAATCGTAGATAAAAAGATAGATAATTAAATTATCTTTAAAATGGTGCAGGTTTCATAATAATACGCCAGATAGTATTTGCGTAGTAGTCTTTTTTGTGTTCCGTTAGACCTAATTTCACAAATTTATTACACTATGTAATATAAACAAAATCTAAAATATTCAACGCTAACAATATTAGGAAAATGTTCTTGTTTAACATATATTTTTTTCGAATCGTAAGCAGTACTCGTTTAGACGTAATTATCAGTTTAAAATCATTATTTTCGTTAAAAAATTTCTACATTCGGTCGCCGCGCTGGCCTAGGCCCGCGATAAAACCTATGCAATAGCTTAAAAATCCTATCAATTTCGTAAAATAGAATTTCATACCCTAAACTGTTAAAATCTAATATACAAATAATATTCAGACTACAAACAATTCAGCATAGCTGAGGAACTCGTCCAACTTATAGAAAGCATATGTGGATGCCAATCTTCTTTTTATAAAACTCTCGATTTTTTTTAACTCCAGAAGTCTAGTTTGGAGAGGAAGGCAGTTAAATAGCTTAAAAATAACGTAATTAATGGATTTTTGTGTCTGTGTTAGATGCACTCTCGGAAGATCAATATTAAACCGGTGGCGAGTGTCATGGGTGTCATGATCACCATTTAGTTCACGTTTTGTGATGTTGGTTCTCGCATAAATTAGGCACCGAAGTATATATTCAGTTACCATAGTTAATATTTTATATTGTTTAAAGTACGGAACGCAGTGAATATTTCGGGCTAGTCCTGCGAGGGCTCTTACTGCCTGATTTTGGAGTATTAATATTCGAGAGCTATCATTGGAGTTTCGCCATAGGAGTATACTGTAGCCCATTTTTGAATGGAAGCAGGCATGATATGTCAAGAGGGATGCAGATTCTCCAGCTAAGTATTTAATTTTGAGCACAGCATATATCGCAGACGAGAGGTTACTACTCAGTGTTTCCAGGGCATCTACATAGTTTAATCCAATACTGACTACATACGGCGAAGCCGCCAGGCAAAGGCTACACCTTGATTCACCGCCCTCGGGATGTATCAAGAAGAAGGAGAAAAGCTCGCAGCAAACTTATGGTGAATCATCAGGTGCTATCTGCTCTGCAGAGATTGGTTATCATCACAGCTATCTCGACTTAAGAATGAATTCCGAAATACAAGTTTTTATATCGATACAATTTATTTTCATTAAGAGTGACTAGCGCTCCGGCGTACATGTAAAGTATATTGGATTGGTACGCACGCCGGCAGTCTAATTCGCTCCCGTAACTGCTTCTGGACTTGGCGGGTTTTGGGTTCCTCTCGAGCGGCCCTGTCTTCTGAATTTCTGATTGCCGTTTAGTTTTATATCTTCGACATTCTTGTAGATTTTTATGTTTTTAAATTTGAAATTTATTAAATGTTATTGTTGTTGAAGCGTATACCGCTTCAGGTTTATGTAGAGCCTAACAATATCAGATAAGACGTCTTCCCTGGCATATCGAGTCTTGTATTTTGCTCTGAATAGTAAGTTGGTAAGGGTTGTATTTACTGCCTTTCATTAAATTGCAAAAGTAAGCCAATTCCCGTCGTATATATATATATATATATATATATATATATATATATATATATATATATATATATATATATATATATATATATATATATATATATATATATATATATATATATATATATATATATATATATATATATATATATATATATATATATATATATATATATATATATATATATATATATATTTAAAAAATGTTTTATATTAATAACTGCTTTAGCCACATGATTGAGAATCTTTGTGGGTTAGAATTTGCAAATTGTCTAATGGATGGCGATTACGTCGTGCATCATAAATTGACGTGGGCGACCAAATGGAGGATTATGCATTCAAATAATTTCCATTAGATGCACCAATTAGGGCCAATATAATCCTGAGGGATTC
>OX155980.1:6451662-6528329 GCA_944548615.1 Micropterix aruncella
TTTGTTCATTTATGTTAATATTCACATAGTTTGATATCAATTTGTTATAATGTATCATCGCTACTGTTACAACGACGTCGCGGATGATTATGTTAATGTAATTATTTTCATGTCTAATTATTAGATAAACAGTGAAATAGCAATATCATTATACCTGTTTGCGCGTAGTACGGTTGGTTGACGTTATTCTATTGAATGTATTTCCTCGTTTTTTTCACGACGTCGGTATATTTAAGGTCATCCATTTTATAGGAGAGAAATGTTATTATCATCAATTCGTTTCAGCTAATGTTGTTGGGAAACATACCGCTCACTTGCGCTCCATTTATCTCAAATCATATATTATGGGACCTCAATTATTTCGACGTGACTCTTGTCGATAAGCTACAAGATGGAGAGAGATACCGTGTAAAGAACGTATGAAATCGAACACTATTGTGGTTGTTTCACAGTCGAAAGTGGGGCTCATCCCATACATACATCTCTTTTAAATATAATCATTACCCAATCCAGTCCGGAAAAACCGTAGCAGCTACATATGTGAGTGACTTTTATTTCTACATTAAAGCATCATCCTATGAGCGAATTCTTTAAAAAGATTTTACAAAAATCAAATATTAACAATATTGTACACTTTTAACTTTGTTAAAATTGTTTGCTAATGTTTTGAACTCTTGTAAATATCATAGAGCCTTAAGTTGAAACTTCTCAACTAGAAATAAAGATTTGTGTATTATTTCATGGAAACGAGCAAATGATTTTTTTTTTATAGAAATTATTATATGTTTGAAAGAAGTGGAGAAATTATGTTAAGAAAGAAGTGGAGAAAAGGAAGGTGGTGGATGCTAGCTATACATAGAAATAGAACAAAGATTAGTGAAAATAGATTCGGTCTAGTTAAGTATGATAATGTTAGTAGTTGGATGGTTAGTATGTATGTAAGTAAGGAATACATATTTTGACGTTATTAACTTATTTATTATTTTTATGACATATATTTATTTTTGTTTAGGAAGAGCATCGAAAACCAGCTTGCAGTACTTTACGCTGAGCCATCTAAAGAACTTAAAAATTTTGTTCGTATGTCCTGCAGCGATTTTGAATACCTTCTACAAAAACATCCCCTATGTTTTACTTTTACTTTCCCTTTACTTTACTTTTACTTTCAGCGCAATACTAATGCATCGGCAGACGTGTGGACAGACGCCTTGTATTCGCTCTGTCATCCTTTGATCCGTGTTGCAAAAACCGACACCAAACGGATAAGGGGCAGACGTATCGGCGGACGATAAATACCTACGACAGACGAGCAAATATCTAAATGCATCTGCAGATGCATCTGTCGATGTGTAAAAGAGGCATAAGTGTCACATCAAAATATTTCCCCCCCACTTCGAATTGATTTCTACTCCTAAAACTTGGGGGATACCTGGCAACTCAAGCTATTATATTAGCATGCCGATCATTAGGCAGAGTACAGAAATTTTATCGCTTAGGACAATGGATGCGTATCTAATGCTTTTTTCACAGTGCATCATTGCGGAAGGTCGATTACATATTTGTTCCATTATTCACATTTTCGTCACGGATACGATAATAATCAAGGTTGAGTTGAGTACCCATATTTTTTGCTTGTAACACATCTGTGAATGTTAATGCAAAAAATGCGAGCATTAGACCGAGAGATAATGTATAATGAGATAACAAAACAGAATAACGAAGAGATAAACTCCCCATTTTGCCGGCTAATAGGAGGTTGTATGTAAAAAAGCATAATAATACAATATTTTAACAAAAAAAACCAAATTCATTATTTTGTTATAAGTGCAGCAGCCATTTCATGGTAAAACTTAGAAAGGCCACAGTATACCAGACAGTAGCTTCTCTTAGACGATTAAGCATGCTTGTCAAGCATTGCGACGCGGGCTGGGAGGGGATCGTAAACCGCAAGAAATTTGCAAATACATTTTTTAAAAATATTTACGAAAAATACCTAATTTTGTAGTTTTATACCAGGGAGTTACGTCATTCATCATTACGTGACTCTCTGGTATACACTGTAAAATTAGACATTTTTGCTAAATATTTCAAGAAAGTATTTGCATATTTCCTGCGGTTTACGATCCATTCCCTGCCCGCGATGCGAAGCTTTTACAAGCATATGATCGTCTAGATAGCCCCTTAGAACCAAATTGAAATCGAAACAAGTGACGTCAGGAATCTTAACGGCTACCACAACTCGTAATTTGATTACTCGTAATCTCCTTGAAGCATCGACCTGGCCACATTTACGGTGCCCCGGCGACACAGATGCCACCGAGTTGTTCTGAGAATACCATATGGAGTTGGCTCGTAAATCTGCACATCTGCACGCGGACACACACTGCGCCCACAGCGTTCACAGCCCACAGCGCCGTGATGGACTTAAGGACGCACATGACTTACCCCTCGCCCCACTTCCGTCGCACCTTCTTCCCGTATTGCCTTGTAGCTCTTGAGTGAACTTACTGGGTGAACTTACTGTGGTACGGCCTATCATAATTGAATGCGTATTAAAAAATTCATGTCTGTGCTGTTGACCGTTGAGGAGTTCCCTCGTTGGCAGCCAATCCTGGGTGCCCGAGTCCTGTCTTGGTTGAACTTAGAACGTTCTATCGTAATTGAATGCATATATAAAATTTCGTGTCTGTGCTGTTGGCCGTTGAGAAGTACCCTCGTCGGGAACCAACCCTGGGTACAGCAGCATTGTAATGGTGAAACTTAGAATGGGCTGTCATAACTGAATGCGTATACAACATTTCGTGTGCTGTTGACCATTGAGGACCATGATGAGTTGGCCACGATGACCCATGTGTTCAGGGTCGGTCACACTCACGGGTCAACACCCATCCGACGGCCTCCACGCACGGGGTCCGAACCTGGGTAGGACTCTGGCCAGCGAACCCGTTTCCCCTGGGAATCAAACCTCTGGCGCTCCTAGACGGTCTGCGCACCGTGCGGTGCAAGCCAATCGATTGTGCACTCCGACTAACAGTAAAGAGTTTCAAGGCGATAGGTGAGGGCAGCAAACCCCGCCCACCGCCCGGGCAGTTATAACGACGAGGGTCGTCTTGTCTGCCCGGGATGTCGTGCTACGACAACCCTGCGCGTACCAGAAGGGTAAAACGCGAAGGGGGTGAAATAGGGTAAACCACCCCCCCCGTACCGCCCCGAGAACCCATTTATTCAAAAAATAAAAGGTATTTACAAAAAAATAAAAAAATTACAAAATATTACAAAATTTTACGAGAAAAGAAACAACAATATCGTAAGTTTAGGAGCCGGTAAGCGGGGTAGAGGACGCTCCAGAACAATGAACGTGAAGGCGCACTGTCCGTGGGCAGGTCTCGGAGCAGCCACGGGGGCGAGGAATCCCTGGATCCTGCAAAGAACGAAACGCCCTTTGGGGCGGTAAAGAGACGGACACAAAGACGGGCACTTCGGGCTGGAAGTAGCCGCCGAATCACGCCACCAAGGAAGAGGGTACCCCCTGGGGGGTATCCCGAAGCCTCATGCTTTCCCAAGAAGCCACCCAGTGCCCCACAAACTCGCCAAACGACTGGAAGCAGCTCCTACAACTGACCAAATCCGGGTACCAAATCGGAGAACGCCCAACGCACGCGCCCACTGCATCCATCAATTTCTCCCGTGCAGCCGCTAGAATTGGGCAAGACCAAATTACGTGTTCCGCAGTTTGGCGACCATACCCACAGGCGCACCGGGGGTCATCGGCAAGTCCAAAGTCAAATAGTTTGGCTCTGAACTCTCCGTGGCCCCCAACCAGCTGCGTGGTATGGTGGTCGAACCGCAGAAACGAATTTGCCATCCGCACTGCAACGGACGGGAAAAAGCAATGGGTGAGGCGGCCCGTACCCCCGGCGTCCCATCTAGCCTGCCAGACACGCAAGGACTCCACCCGAATCAGGCGGGCAAACTCCCCAGCTCGGTGCGCCACCGGGTCGATCGATAGGCCATGAAGGACTACCGGCTCGCCCCGGCGGTACCGCGACAACGCTGCACGCTCCAGAATCTCCAGGTCAATCGGCAGAACGCCAGCGATGACGGGTAACGCAAGAGTGGACGTCGTTCTGTACACCCCGGTCAGGGCCACGAGAGGGATGCGCTGTCCGCGCAGCAGCGCGACACGCGTCGCCTCAGGAACAGCAGACTCCGTCCAACCGCGTGCGGCATAAGTCGCACGCGGAACGAAGACGCTCTTATAGATAGTCATGACCGCCGGGAAACGAATTCCCCAGTCGGCCCGACTCACTCCGCGGAGCGCAAAGAATAGATCCCGGGATTTTTCGGCTGTAATCTTTGCGTGCGAAAGAAAGGAAAGGGAAGCCGTAAGCGTCACCGAAGCGTCAGGTATCGAACGGTGGCCGGGAAGGATACCGGGCGACCGTTCATCCTGATAACAGGGTTCCGCTTAAGATGTCCCTTCAGGAGAAGCGCCTGAGTTTTCGTCGGAGAGAAGGTGAGTCTGTTTCGCTGACCCCATCCGAGGATCAGGTCCAGCGAGTCAGCCACCCTTCTTTCGACCTCTGCGCGACTCCTGCCGCCCACCAGGAGGAGAGCGTCGTCTGCATAAGCGCTGACGGTGCACCCCTCCGGGTAAGGTAGACCGAGGAAATCATCAAAGAGAATGTTCCAAAGGCTAGGACCCAACACTGACCCCTGTGGACAGCCCATAGTCGGGGTTTTGGTGACGCTGGTCGGGCCGTACCTCAGAGTGACAGATCTGTCTGAAAAGTAGCTCCTCACTACTTTCAACAAATTGTTCGGGCACAGGCGGGCGCGAAGCTTGCATATGAGCATCGGCCACCACGCGTTGTCGAATGCACCGGAGATATCCAAAAATACGCCTACCACGTAGCGGCCGTCATAGTTGCGGACCCAGTTCTTCGCAAACAGGATGGCGTCCTCCGTGCTTTTCCCTCGGGTAAAGCCAAACTGACGCTCGTTCTGGGGAGACAGAGTCCTCTCCAGCCGTTCGCGCACAAGCACTTCGAGCACCTTACCCATTATGGGAAGGAGCGTGATGGGCCTGTACGCTTTCGGATCCGAGCGCGGCTTGTCGTTACCTTTGGGAATCACCCGCAGGAGGCCAGCCTTCCAGCATAATGGGAAATGACCGTCCCTAATGCATTTCTGCATCAGGACAGTCACCTCCCATCTTGCGAATTCCCACACCCGCTTCACTATATCAGACGTAAAGTTGTCTATCCCCGGTGCCTTTCTGCGCGATAGCGACCCGATGATGGTGCCGACCTCGTCCGCTGTTACCTCTGACAGATCAGGTACGCGCGAGTCTACGGCAATAAGCCGCCGCAGCTGCGCGTGGTGGGGATCGTCATTGTCAATCCGATCCGATGGACACAAAGAACCGAGGAGAACTGAAAGAGTGCCTTCGGTGTCAAGCGGGGCGGAAGTATCCTCGACAATGCTAGAGAGGTAGTTCCCACCCCGCTTGGCACCTTTGTCGATGACGTTCTTCATGTCCCATGGGTTTGCATTCCCAACTTCGCTAACCCATGTACGCCAGGAATCAGTCTTGGCACGCCTAATGGCGGCGTGGTAGACGCTCCGAGCCGATCTCAGGGACTCCCGAAGTACCTCCACACGCTCAGGGGGAAGAGAACCCCTGCGGGCTTCCCCCATGCGGCGGTACGCTTGCCGGAAGCACCTGCGAAGGTCGGATATTTCCGGAGACCACCACGGTGCCGTAAAGCCTCCGAAGGGCCTCCTCCGACCGAGGACCGACTCGCAGGCCGAGGCAACTGCCTCATGAAGTGCAACACTAAGTGCCTCGGCCGAATTGGAGTGAGGGGACGGGAACCGGGAGAGCCTCTCACAGAGGGACTCCCCAAAGCGGTCCCAGTCCACATCCGAGGTGCGGTACGCCCATTCCGAGGGGGACGGGGGATTCACACGGCGGCCAATGTCGAAGGTAACTAGTCTATGGTCTGAGGAAGACGACGATTCGTGGACGGTCCAGTTCATCATCTCCCGGGCGAATCCAGGGGAGCACAGCGTCAAATCCACATTGCTGGACCCGCCGGGGCCACAGAAGGTCCGGGGCTGCCCGGGGGAGTTGACAATATGCAACCCATAGGTCGCTATCAGCTCCTCGACAGCCTCGGCTCTTCCCTTCGCGACCCTGTCCAGGCGGTCCAGGTTGCCGTCGTCGTGCCAGGACGGGGAGCGGGCATTAAAATCGCCCGCTACCACTACCGGCCGACCCCGAAGAGCGTCAAGGGCCGCGGCGAGTTCAGCAATGTAGGCGTCCACAGCCTCGCCAAACTGGAAGTAGACGCTGATGAAGTAGCAGTCCACATCGTTGATAACTATGGACGCGCAGGCGAGGTGCTCACTGGAGAGCCGATCCAGGAACAGGGGAGGCGGGAGAGACGAACTCACCGCGATCCCTGCCTCTTCTCGAGCACAACGCACCGCCTGTCAATACCCCGGGTTTTACCGAGGAACGTGAACTGCTCCTGCACAAACGCCACTCCAATACCCATCGTCTCAAGCGTGCGACCGAATTCGGCCGTTACAGCCCTGCTTCTCTGAAGATTCAGTTGCGCGCAACTTATCATTAGTTGGGGACTATGCCCCGCCATAGTTCGTGGTGGCTATCTCCCTGTCCACCGCGCGCTGATAGGCCGGACAGCCCGACGAGCCCGTCTAACAGTTTAGTGGTTTCAAGGCGGCAGGTGAGGGTGGAGAACCTACCCACCGCCCGGGCAGTTATAACGACGGTGGTCGTCTTATCTGCCCGGGATATCATGCAACGACACCCCGCGCGTACCAGAAGGGTATACGCGCGGGGGGTAAAGAAAGGTAGCCACCCCCCCCCCCGTACCACCCCGAAAACCCATTTATTCAGTATAACAAAACAAAAGAAGATAACAACAAAAGAAGATAAGAAATAGTCGTAAAAATAATAATAAAATAAACACAAAGCAGAGATTAAAGTTAAACAAAGACAGGCTACACAGACAGGATGTCGGGGGGACTAAGTGGTTAGTGAGGGGGTATGCAGACGTATGGGTCATGGGGCGGTCTCGTGGGGGACGGCCTAACCAAGGTCCTCAGGCAGGGGACGCGCCCGCGGGGGCGGTTTGGGGGACGGCACATAGACGGGCACTTCGGGCTGGAAGTGGCCTTCGCATCACGCCACTGGTGTCGGGGGGGACCCCAAAACTGGGGTTCCCGGAAGCCTCAACTCCTCCCAAAGGGAAACCCACTTCTCCACGAAGCATCGGAACGCGCCGAAACAACGCCCACACTCGACCAGATCCGCATACCATATCGGTAGGCGCTTGGCGCACGCGCCGACCTCACGCACCAATTCATCCCGTGCGGTCGAGAGCTTTGGGCATATCCAAATGACGTGTTCTGCCGTTTGAAGTCCATGCCCACACACGCACCAGGGGTCACGGGAAAGTCCAAAGTCAGACAGCTTGGCTTTGAACTCCCCATGGCTCCCGATCAGCTGGGTGGTATGGTGATCGAACCGCAGAAAACACGCATTTTTCATTCTCGCCTCTACCGACGGAAAGAAGCAGTGGGTGAGGCGGCCCGTGCCGCCAGCATCCCACCTCTCCTGCCAAACACGAAGGGATTCCGCACGAATCAGGCGGGCAAACTCCCCAGCTCGATACCCCGCCGGGTCAACCGAGAGGCCATGAATGACCACTGGTCCTCCCCGACGATACCGCGCCAACGCTGCGCGCTCCAAAACCTCCAAATCGATGGGCAGGACGCCCGCAATGACAGGTAGCGCGAGAGTGGACGTCGTCCTGTACGCCCCGGTCATAGCCACGAGAGGGATGCGCTGCCCACGCAAGAGAGCCACTCGGGTTGCCTCCGGGATGTGGTGCTCCGTCCACGCACGTGCAGCGTACGTCACACGTGGTACGAAGACACCTTCGTATATCGTCCTTACCACAGGGAAACGAATTCCCCAGTCGGCTAGGCTCGCTTCACGGAGAGCAAAGAAGAGGGACCGGGATTTCTCGGCTACAATTTTCGCGTGCGTAAGGAAGGAAAAGGACGCCGTCAGCGCGACCCCCAGGTACCGGACAGACTCCGGAAAGGATACCGGGCGGCCGCTCAATCTGATGACCGGTTTACGCTTGAGGCGCCCCTTCAGGAGAAGCGCCTGAGTTTTAGCCGGTGAGAAGGTCAGTCTGTTACGCTGGCCCCACCCGAGGATGAGGTCCAACGACGCAGCTACCCTTCTCTCGACCTCGGCGCGACTTCTGCCCCCCACCAGTAGGAGAGCGTCGTCAGCATATGCACTGACGGCGCATCCCGCCGGGTATGGTAGTCCCAGAAAATCGTCGAAAAGGATGTTCCACAAGGTGGGACAGAGCACCGACCCTTGCGGACACCCCATCGAGGGGGTTTTCCTTACGCTGGTCGGACCGTACCTCAGAATAACCGACCTATCAGTGAAATAGCTCCTGACAATTTTTAGGAGGTTGTTTGGGCATTGACGGGTTCGAAGCTTGCACAGGATCATCGGCCACCACGCGTTATCGAAAGCACCGGAGATGTCGAGAAAGACTCCAACAACGTTGGGGCCCTCGTAGTCACGGACCCAGTCCTTACCAAAAAGGATGGCATCCCCCGTGCTCTTCCCTCGGGTAAATCCGAACTGCCGATCGTTCTGAGGAGACAGCGTCTCCTCCAGCCGATCACGCACAAGCGCTTCAAGCACCTTGCCCAGAATGGGAAGGAGCGTGATGGGCCTGTACGCCCTCGGATCCGATCGGGGCTTGTCGTTGCCCTTGGGAATCACCCGCAGGAGGCCCGCCTTCCAGCAGGTGGGAAAGTGGCCCTCATTGATGCATTTCTGCATCAATACGGTCACCTCCCACCTGGCAAATTCCCAGACCCGTCTGACGATCACGGCTGTAAGGTTGTCTATCCCAGGCGCCTTCTTAAGCGACTGCGATCCGATTACCCGGCCAACCTCTTCCGCAGTCACCTCGGATGAGTTTACGACGCGCGAGTCTAAGGCGGCAAGCCGCCGTATTTGTGCGTGGTGGGGGTCGTCATTAACAGTTAGGTCCGATGGGCACAAGGAATTGAGGAGAGTCTCCAAGGTGCCTCTAGTATCAAGGGGGGCGGAAACACCTTCAACTATACTGGATAGGTATTCTCCGCCCCTATTGGCACCCTTGTCTACCGCAGTCCTCATGTCCCATGGGTTTTCGTTCCCAACGTCTGAGACCCACTTTCTCCAGGAGTCCATCTTAGCACGCCTAATAGCGGCGTGGTAGACGCTTCGGGCGGAACGGAGATTGCCACGCAATTCCTCTTCACGATCGGGGGGGAGAGAGCCTCTGCGGGCATCACTCATTCGGCGGTAGGCCTGCCTGAACACCTTCCGGAGGTCTGAGAGATCGGAAGTCCACCACGGGGCCGCGAAGCCACCGCGGGGTTTCTTTCGACCCAGAACCGACTCACAGGCCGAGGAGATGGCTTCGTTGAGGGAGACACTGAGTTCCTCGGCCGAGCTGCTGTGTGGAGGAGGGAAGCTGGCAAGCCCCTTAGACAGAGACTCTCCGAAACGGTCCCAGTCTATATTAGAGGTACGGTACCGCCATTCAGAGATCGACGGTGGGTTTACGCGCCGACCGATGTCGAAAGTAATAAGCCGATGGTCCGAGGATGACGAGGACTCGTGCACAGTCCAGTTAACCACCTCTCGGGCGAAGCCCGCAGAGCACAAAGTCAAGTCCACATTGCTGGATCCCCCGGGGCCGTAGAAGGTCCGGGGCTGTCCAGGAGAGTTGATAATATGCAACCCGAAGGTCGCTATCAACTCCTCGACAGCCTCGGCCCTTCCCCGCGCGACTCTATCCAGGCGGTCCAGGTTTCCGGCATCGTGCCAAGATGGGGAGCGGGCATTAAAATCCCCCGCTACCACAACCGGGCGGCCCCGGAGAGCGTCGAGGGCCGCGGCGAGTCCAGCAACGTAGGCGTCCACAGCCTCACCGAATTGGAAGTAGACGCTAATGAAGTAGCAGTCCACGCCGTTAATAACTATAGACGCACAGGCGAGGTGCTCACTTGAGAGCCGATCCAGGAACAGAGGCGGCGGTAGAGACGAGCTCACCGCAATCCCTGCCATGGGTCGGCTCCCCTTCTCTAGCACCACGCACCGCCCGTCTATACCTCGGGTTTTCCCAAGGTGCGTGTACTGCTCCTGCATGAACGCTACTCCGATACCCATCACCTCAAGCGTCCGCCCAAATTCAGCCGTGACAGCACGACTTCTCTGGAGGTTCAGTTGCGCGCAGGTTAACATTAGTTGGGGACTATGCCCCGCCATAATTCGTGGTAGCGATTTCCCTATCCACCGCGCGTTGGTAAGCCGGACAGCCTGCGGACCCGGTCGCGTGAGCCGCCTCTCTGCGCAGCGCCGAGCACGTAGCGCACTTGGGCGGGTCCCCCCTGGAAGGGCACGCTGGCTTCTCATGCCCCTTGATAGCGCAGTGGCCACACACCACCTCCAGCTCGCACCTCTTCTGTGTGTGGCCGTAACTATGGCACTTAAAGCACCGAACCGCACCCACGTAGTCGCGAACCCTGCAGGAGTCCCAGTCTAGGAAGACCCTCCCCCCCGAGACAAGCACCGATCGCACCTCGGGGTGCACGATCCACACGTTCTGGACCACCGAAGCGTCCCTTGCGCCAAAGGCGAACGCGCGTCGCGTGGCGCCAAGCGCCGTTTGCTTATCAACCTTACAGCGCCCCTCTAAATTCTGCTTCCAAAGCAGCTCCTTCAACTCCTCCTCCTTGAGGTCCCGCGGAATGTCATGAATGACAATCCGCGGGAGACGGCCCTGAGGCTCAACAGCCTTCAGCCCTGCACCGCGAAGCTTTTCGCCCGCAGCCTTCATCCTCTCCAGGCCCCCAGGAGTTGAGGTCTGGACCAGGATGCCGGCCCGGCCTACCTTCCGGTGACTGGGCGGAAACCGTCGGCCGGTAACAGTCGGGGGAGTCTGGAAACTGTATTGTTTCCTATAGAGCGGGGGTAGTTGCGTACCTTACGGCGACTGCTCTTGAAATGACCATTGGCCATCCGATCCCGGTTCAGAGTCGGGCAAAGGACGCCTTGGTCTGCGATAGATTCGGTATACACCGTTTCACCGCTTCGTAAGGGAGAGGAATGCGCAAGCGACCTCGAACTCGGGACCAATCGAGAGACCGGAGAAATCTGATCACAATTGGAAGTAAGGGCGCGAGTGTCTCGAGCCACCGGGTATTATTCCTGGCTATCTCGCGGTAAGGAGTTGGTCTCTTACGGGTTGTGGCGTAGCTAGACGTCGGATTGTTTTGTCCGAAGTCGTCTACGCTCACTGCAGGTGAGAATTATGGCTAGTCTACCATGGAAAAGCGTTTGTTATGTTTAACGGTCGGATATTGAGCTTTTTTCCGTATTAATAAAGGCCTAAATAAAAAAAACGTAGTTAAATTTCAGATCAATTGACCATGACCATGACCATTTAATGGTTGACTGTAAGATATCGCTATAGCGATAAGTCCGCCATTTGTGCATAAATTGACTTTTATAAAACCAAAGTAATATTCATTAAGTTTTGTTTTTATAGCCCAATAACGTTATTCTATTCTATTATTCTATTGTATACTATTTAAAATATACTATTGCAAAAAAACCTAATATTCTACACATGTTTTTTATACAAAAAAGTTTAAAAAAAACTGTGTTTATGTTTAGTTTCATGTACAGAGTTTCCCTTTCAAAAAATGTCGTCCTGTCCCGAACATCCTGTATAATTCGTTATGGTTACTAAGAAGTATAATTCCTTTCAGAACCTGTATTGAAATTACAATAGTTTATTCACATTGTCATATACTATATTTATTACATACTTATTGGCCAAGTAATTAATTATATACGTATTGTATTTTTAATTATATATGCCTTTTATATGTATGTTAGTTTAATTATATATGTATTGTTTCCGAGTTACACACATCAGTCGAGAGCGCGCGGTTCAGGCGATTCCGTATCTCTACGACGGCCCACTGATATTCTCCTTGTATTTTTGCTAAAATAAACGAGCTATCAAGGCAATTTATGGCGTAAACAGGGAAACGCACTGAGCTCGCCTATTTAAAAAAATAAAAATATTAACTTCAGCCTCAGAATGTATAATATATTGCGATCTCTGTTTTATGCAAATGTCAATACAGATAGACAACTGCGAAGTACACGCTGGTAGCATAATCACAATACAAGGTTTACAAAACCGGTTGGGTATCCCCAAGACTTTCCCAGCAAGTAGACAATCCCCGCCCCCTCGCCCCCAGGCCGCGAGAACCCCCAACTTCTCCCCTGCGCTTCAATTCTCCCTGATAATGAATGTGTTAGTTATAAATCGCGAATGTATTTCTAAGATTTTTCTAGTCTTTTAGTAGTTTTCTATTAGTAGTTTAGTAGTTATTTCGTACTATATTTCTAGTATTTTCCGGGGTATTTACCATGGTATTTTACCAATATCATGTAGTATTTTTCTTTAATATGGCGTAGTTTAAAAGTTATCTGTGTCTCTTGTATATTATAACCAAAAAATTCACAATATGGTTTCGGACCAACAAGGAACCTTTGTACCAAATTTCAAGTCTTTAAGTCCCTCTGCCAGGAAAGTAAAATGATATAATACTGCCAAAAGTATGTACAACTATCCAAATACCAGGAAACATTTTTGTAAAATAGTTTTAAATTTCTAAATCCACCGCATACGTCATGAAATACCCTTGTGAATATCCATTTTAAAAAAGTTGTTAAAGTCGATGCAATTTATGAATTAAAATAGTTAAATGTATAGATTATTGAAATATTTTTCGACATTTTAAAAAAAAATATTTTTTGATTATCTTTGTTTGTAATCTTTTATAGACTATATTTTCCGAATACAATTATAGTAATCCTAAGTTTTTAATTATACATAATATTTATAACTATAATTATACATTAAGGTCATTGCCTTTTTTATTTATTTATTTAATCATTTCGAGCATCTAGCTTACATAAAATAAATATTTTTAAATTATATCAATACACATACTAAATATTCGGTCGATAGTCGTTTCTCTCTTTCTCTTTCATTCGATCTCTTCAGGGCTTGGTAAATATCTTGGTTCTTCAAAGTTTTTAAATGAAGTAATACTGATGGTTTGCAATTTGCATGTAACCAGGAATAATATAAGATAACATAATCGAGATTTCACAGAATAACATTTACAAATTCCTCCTAGATAAACGGAGTTATTATTGATCGGTTACGCGAGTATAGTTTAATTAATCTCAAAAAAGGCTAAAATATATCATTCCAACTTCATATATCATTTATTATATCATTCAAATTTCAAACCATTAAAAATTAAGGAAATAAAATTAAAGAAGTTTGGGAATAATATATATGTGCAAAAATGAACCGCGGTAAATGCAAATGTAAACAACATGGTGGATATAGCCTATACTTTAACCATTATTTCATAGAAGCAAATAAATATTTTTTTATCAGTAGCCAATATTCTCAGATTAACCAAGACAATCGCGTTAGTTAATTCGCGCGTTAAATCATATCTATCCAGCAATAGCCGAGGATATAAGATGTATTCGAGTGTTGGGGTAGAACCCAACTAAAATATATGGGATCATTCTATGTATCCAATAAAAAAAAGCACATGAAATATTGGGTCCTTACCTATGAAGTTATCTATAAAGGAAATTTAAAGCCAAAAACTTTGTATGAAGAATATATATTTAATTAATAGAAATATTGATTTATATTATCTATGCACATTTGTCATTTTAATGGGAGTTGCTTAATTCTTCTCCTATAAAACTATCGTGGAGAAGAACCAATGAATGCTTTGAAGGCGTTTTTCACCGACTCTTCAAAGTTGATTTTTTTCACTTGTAAAAAGTTATCTAAATTCTAGTCCAAGTGATTTTCTTGGACTGGTAAGAAGTACTGGGCTACTAGCTGACCACTGACCTAACCACAAAGTGAGTAGTTACAAAAGATCTTATAGATCTAGGTGATATCAAGGGCTGGAAACAAGCCCCCACTCCGTTTACTACTACTTACTACTACTACTATCAAAAAATACGTGTGGCACTCGGGGTCTGCCGCGGTAAAGCTATTGCATAGCATTTTTAACAACTTATGCAATTATAATTATTTATTTATTTTATTTATTTTATTTTTGCTGATATCAGATAACTGCGCTCTATCGGAAAACGTTGAAATTATTCCGAATCATTTGCGGCTGCGGTAGCAAATGATTCGGAATAATTTAAACGTCTTCCGATAGAGCGCCGCGCACGAATTTTTTATTCGATAAAGCAAAAAAACCGGATTATTCCAAAAAAATCGTAGATAAAAAGATAGATAATTAAATTATCTTCAAAATGGTGCAGGTTCCATAATAATACGCCAGATAGTATTTGCGTAGTAGTCGTTTTTGTGTTCGGTTAGACCTAATTTCACAAATTAATTACACTATGTAATATTAACAAAATCTAAAATATTCAAAGCTAAGAATATTAGGAAAATGTTCTTGTTTAACATATATTTTTTTCGAATCGTAAGCAGTACTGATTTAGACGTAATTATCAGTTTAAAATCATTAATTTTCGTTAAGAAATTTCTTCATTCGGTCGCCGCGCTGGCCTAGGCCCGCGATAAAAGCTATGCAATAGCTTAAAACCTTTGGGTATTAACCACATTAATTGTCTTATATCTTATATATAACCAAACTATATATATAAGAATAATGATATACTACGTTATATGTCAATCTATAATGACATGCGATATTCTAGGTTTGGGAGCATGATCTAAGACTACAATCGAAATACTTAATATCGCATAAAAACCAAAATTGTATTCTTCAAATGAGTTGTTTCTCGAAGCGAAAATACTAGATATTAGGCAAGTGTATTGTTAAAAACTGCTATAAATTTAAATCGTGCGCCAGCAGAGACATTATTCCCTGCTAAAAACGAAAGACCGGCGCAGGTACCCCAATATCTAAAGCCCAGCAGATTTACATCGTTTGGACAACATTATTATTATTACCTTGCAGAGCAAGGTAATAATAATAATGTTGTCAATCTCAGAAGATTACGGAATATTTTAGGAAACACTTCTATATTTCAAGACTCACACATGTGGCTCTTAAAAATGCGTCATTCAGTGGTTGATTAGTAAGGGAAGCACGAAACTAAATGTATCCTCATGACATTTAAAAAATAGCAACGCATTTATACACACATAACTTTAACACCCTCACTTCTATGACAACATAAATTTCCTATATGTAAACTAGAGTGAATTTATTAGGATTTTAATTTTTATTGTTTTTTTATATTTCGATTTATTTTATAATTTTATATTATATAATTTTCGACTCCTTTATTACTTAATGATTATTTTGATGTCCTAATTAATATTTTATTTTATTATAAACTTTTTTGGAAACATTTTGATTTTAGATTTTGAAGTCAAAAGAATATAAAACAGATTTTCATTGAAATACATATTATATTGCTATTATTTAAAATTGGTGTTTTCTTTCTAACAGGGGCTGCCTAGTTAGAAGTGAAGCAGAATCGTTGTGTTTTTAAAGAATTTATTTATGTAATAAATAAATGAAAGAACATAAATAATATTGAGAATTTACATTATCTCAAATAAGTTATCTTCATCAACTTCCTAGTCTATTTTTAATTAAGTGCGATGATTGATGCTTCGTAATAGCCAAAACGTCACCTTGGGCAGTTGCTATATCAAAAACTGACATATCATACGAAATAAACCGTTGATAGAAATATAGTTTCTTAGCCTGATACAAAATTCCCCGAAAGAATGATACACAATTTTTCTATTTTTACGGGTCTCAATCCGCGCAAGTGTAAAGGGGCAAGGTAAGAAAAATTTGGTGATCACACGGCTGAAAATTTGATTTCACAGTCGTTCCTTTGTTTGTATTGCAGCTCTTATATCAGTTTTAGACACGGAACCCTAATCGAATCAGCTCTTCCCATTGACGAAAAAAACACTTTGGCAGGATAATTTTCGAATCGGATCATGCGCTTTCGAGATATCGTACGTCTACCAGACAGAGAGAAATGATTGTTATAGTTTTTCAGGATCAAAATGATACAAAACGCAGAAATAAGTGTTTTACATAGAGCAAATAAATATTTTTTGGTGAATTCAATACGCTGGCGTTAGCCTTGACTTTGCCATTGACGCGCCTGAGTAATAAGCTTAACCTAAGTGTTTCATTACTATATACAACGTCAAACATTATTCGTAATTATTTTGATGTTAATAAAAGAAATAATGACTGACTGTGGCCTATACACGTGCTCGATTTATGCTCGAGCACTTACTCATATTCCCATTAATTTAGGTTTTTTCCGCATTTATACTAGATAATATACCAAGAGCTAGCAGCAAAAAACTCATGAAATTTATGATTTGTGTTCCTGCGTGTCCTACGACTATAATTTATTTATCTAGTTACTGCGGGAGAATAAGCCGAAATCTTGAAAGTTTAAAATGACTGCTATGAGAGCTGCAATACAAACAAAGGGACGACTGTGAAATCAAATTTTCAGCCGTATGGCCACCATTTTTTTCTTAACTTGCCGTTACACTTGCGCAGATTGAAAACCGGCAAAAATTTAAAAATTGTGTTTCTTTCGTTTAAAAAAAACATTAAAAAAAACCTTTTTTTTCTTCATGTTTCGTTTTGGTTTCGATGAACTTTGGTGCATATTTTGAAATTATAACATTCTACTCTTTTTTAAATTATTTAATCCTTATATGTGAAAGAAATTTATCAAACGTCCTACCCACCGCACCGCGATTCGTTATATTGTAATAAGAAATGGTCTCAAATATTTTTCGATGGTGCGTCCCTGAGCGTCAACAACTTTGCGATCTCAAATTCCTTTTTGTTGGAATCTTGATGTAGGAAATTGAACTAAGTATATGTATATAATAGTCGAGTGGAAAGTGCTGCGCAGAGGCAATTTAGTGCAGTGGTTCTGAGATGAATCGGGCGGGTGGTGGCGGCAGAGAGAAGCGTCTTCAGCGGGGGCGGCATTCTAGATGCCTGGAAAGCCGGAGTCTGACGCCCGCTGTTCCATACTGGATGAAAACAGCGGTTCCTCGTAGCTTTCAAATGAGCAACCGGAAAGGAAATAACATGGAAGGAAATAGATAAGATTACTGTATTAAGTAACAAAGTTCTTTTCCGGAAACATTAAAAATAATTAAAGATCTTAATCTCTCCAGTCAACTCCATCATAGAAAAAATATCTGAAACTTCAATTTCCACATCTCAAATCCTATGGCTTCGAAGGGGGAGTGAATGGGTGGTAAGGCGTACGCTCACATGTGGCAAGACAGCTGTGGTTAGTCCGGTCGTTAGTCCAAAGTCCACCGCTTCAGATAGGCGGAATAGACTATATCCAGAAGAATAATATTAGTATTATGAAGGGCTCGATTCCGGTCGGTGAAATCCATGGCAGCTTCGTTTGTATCAACCATAACTGTGTTACCAACAAAACAATGTAATCTTCGAAAACAAAACACGGTGGAAGATATACATATTGATAAGAGCTGCATTAACAATGGACAACCGATAAAGGTCAAGGAATTACGAATGATACATACCGCTACCCATAATTACGATATGCAATCTTCGCGAAAGATCACAAAAAATATTAAGAGCCATAGGTAAATTAGCGCGGTCACATCCTTCGCAACTAGAGCTGTCAACTACAACGGGTGAACAAGTCACCTCAGGGTTTTAACGATATTCGATCGTTCTGTCTCCCGTGAGGCCAGCGTAGAAACCTTGGGACGAAACCTGGATTCACTATAGTACTCCAGGGACCAAGCAACAGCATAGACAATGGAAACCGTCCCCAAAGAAGGTTAAGGTGATGCTGTCAGCCAACAAGGGTAAGGCGTCCGTGTTTTGGATTCAAAGGATGTAATGATGCTACCTAGTAAAAGGTCTAACAATAAACCCTGAATTTTATGCTGGTTTCCTAAGCTGTTTGCTAGAAGAAACGAAGAGAATGCCCTCTAAAACAGTGTTGTTTAATCAGGATAATGGCAGTGTTTACATATCAGTACAAAACAATGGCTGATATTCTCAAATTAGGCTTCGAAACGCTGCCGTATCCTCCATATTTGGATTTCTGCCACTTTCTGAATCTAAATAAAGACTTGTGTGGATGAAGGTTTTTATATAAATGGCGGGGTGTACCTAATTTGCTATCGAAACCTTTGAGGGCCTCGACGAATCATTTTTTAATAGTTGAATTATTATGTTGGAAGAAATATTTTAAAGTTGGGGGCGAGTATGTTTAAAAATAATAATATTTGTTAAAATAAAAGCATTTATTTTCATGGTTAGGCCGCACACTTCCCAATCCAGCGTCGTACGTAAACATATAGTAGAATATGTATGATGAAAAGCTTTTACAAAGGTATTGTAGTTAGGAATTACCGAAATAACATGTAAAAAATATTGCAAGGAAATTAGGTTTCTTTCTGATTACAATATGATATTGACGAAATGATTAGTCTGTTTCTTTTTCGACGGTGATGTCGGGCAGTTTATTTTATTTTCAATCGTGGGAAGTTTTGCGCCTCCTAATTACCACCTTGCCCCGCTCCAGCTGCTCCATCCCTGCCTCCTTGATTCCAGGGGTAGGGGAATACCCCTTTACTAAACCTATTCCACTAATGTATAAAAAAATCGGTTGTGTCACCCCAAGACTTTCCTGACTAGTATCCGGGGAGGTGCGAAAAAACGAACGATGTAATCAAGGTTCCCCAAATTTGTATGGCAGGTACCCCAAACGTTGGTCGTAAGTACCCCAAAAACTAATAGGTTCTTCCGATGGTTAACAGAAGCTTCTATGCCAAATTTTAACTTAGACAGATTAAGCGTCTGGGCGCTATCGCGGAAACAATTTTTTCGCCGGGAACCCCAAATTTGTATGGGAGGTACCACAACCGTAGGGCGTAGGGACTCCAAAAACTAATGGGTTCCTCCGACGGTTAACAGAAGCTTATATACCAAATTTCAGCTCAATCCGATTAAGCGTCTGGGCGCTATCGTGGAAGAATACATACATACAGACATACAGACATACAGACATACATACAGACAGAGATCGGTCTGGAAATAGTCTCAATCGTCTCAGGGAGTCTCAATATATATATTCCCATCTTCATCTCAAAATTTTATTTTAGCGCGATCACAATACTTTCCTTTCCGATAGGTCGTCAGGAAAGTAAAAGTTAAGCTGAGTTGTGGTCGCACAGTTTATTTCGTTACCAGTTCCTGATTCTAATTTCCTCATTCGGTTCAAAATTTAAATACAGTCTTATATCGTTTTTTTGGACAGGGCGAAACAAAGTAAAGTGACAATTGGACATTTCGGTCGTTCGATAAATCGCCCGCGAACGGCAGGCAGTCCCGCCCCGCGCAGGCGCTCCCTTCAGCGAGATTCAACGCAAGAGACAGGGAAGTGAGACCTCCCACCCGGCGAAAATGTATCGAATAGGGATGTCGCTCGCAATCGCCAATCGAGTATTAACCGAGTGGATGCTATTTCAGGATTATGATTCCCAAGGGTGGCAGAGAAAATTAATACATGACTGTTAAAAGAACATTTGTAACAGAAATATTCTTTTACGGGAGACAAATAAAAATGTACAGTTCTTCAGGGATGATGTTCATTTAAATTAATTACATTGCAAAACGAAGGAGGAGGAGGGGGGGGGGGGGGGAGTTCACCCAGGGAATCGCCAGCTTTTAACCTGTTAACCGGTGAAGTCCCATTTTAATTACACAACATATAACGGGCGCACACTTTTCGTATAGACGTGTTATTACGTGACGCCCGCGTGAAGTAATTTAATATTATATTTTTGTTTATCAATGATTAGAATAAATTAAAGGACAATGAAACATATATATTTTTGTCAAACATCCACAAAATTTAAACGTGCGTCTATAGACCAAGAATTCTCCGGAAATAATGCGCACCGCAATGCGCGACTGGCATTAAATGCATGTCAGTACAAGTACCGATGGCTCACAAATTCGTTAAACGAAAAAACAAGCCCTGCCCGTTGAAGGGTACTGTAGAGTAGTGGACTGTTTTCTTGGTGTTTCTTCTGGCCTTATGTTCGGGATGCAGTAGGAATTGATTAAAACTCACGGAGCACTTTCACAAGGTATACTTTTGGCCGAGATCGCCGGAAGAAGCCCTTTTTCCCGTGTTGCCATATTACAATTAAACCAACATAATATTCTAATGTTGCCATTAACTGCAACAGGTACAACATATATTTCGATGACATTTCTATACGTCTTACCCATGCTCGATACTGTTTAGGTTTGACGTATGTCATGATCAGTTAACAGGTTAAATAAAAATACGTCCTCGCGATCAACAGCATTGTCTCACCTGTACTACCTACACAAAAAAAAACACTAAACCAATAAGTACAGGTATAGGTACTTAGTAAAAATGTAGTATTGCCGATCTCAATTTGAAATCAATAAATAGCGAAACACCCATAGAATCTTAATAAAAAACAAAAAATGGCGCTAGTGGTCTACTTCAGCTACTACCTTAGCTATCTATATGTCTTATAGTATAACGCTATGTGGAAGGGCTGCACATACGGATATTTCGGCGTACTATCTGGCCAAATGCATTTTTGTAGTGTAATTGGTTTGGGACGTATTGTCAAATAAAATAACTGTGTTATGAGTATGTCATTGGAAGTATATGTAAAGGAAAATGTCACTTATATGACGTGTCATAATTCCAACATTCTTTATGATTAGCTTTAATACAAAATTATGCTATAATACATATTATAGTTTAGACTTTCTATATCTCTATGTTCACCGACGTCAGCTCAACTGATTGACTTGAAGTTTGATATAGACATCTGAGAGGTCAAGTAATGGGTATAATTTATGAAAAGCTCAAAAATATATATTTTTAAAAAAAATGAAAAAAAAAACAAATGTTCAAAGTTTACATATCTGCCCTGATAGCACGGACCAAACATTGAAATCTGAAACACAGACTATTTAGGAGTAAAGAAAGCCGCGTGGTTCATAAAACTTAAAAAAAAAACAAAAACTTCCAAAAATGTTAATATACCTATATTCAATTGTTCAAAAGTTTCAAAATGTACCCTGCTAACACGGAAAACGTTAATTTTAAAAACATAGACTCTTAAGCCGTCAGGTAAGCGGCGTGATAAATAAAAAGTTTAAAAAATCAAAAATATACACAATAATAAAAACATGCTACAAAAACACATTTTTGACTAAGGACTTTAACCAATCCGAATCTCGATAATCGCGGGATTCTGCGACAGTTTTTAAAATACTTATTATTATAAAGCCCTGTTTATACATTTTATTAAAAATAATTGCCGGGAAGCACCGGAAAGTACATCAAATACCTTGGAGTTTATTTTATTTTTAACCAAATTTAAGTCTTTTAAGATAAATAATTGTGTATGTTGAAACTTTGTCAAAAAGAGAACCGCTATAAAAAAGCATTACGGATATTGTGCAAACTTACCTGCTTCTTCATAATCCATAGCTGCTTTTTTAAACGTACAGTCCAAAAAAAAACACTGTTGAATTTATACCTGCGCCAAAGACAGCGACTAAAAGATGCGAGCACTGAAAAGAGATAATCACTTTGGGACTGATCGTCCGGGTTCGTAGTTGAGCGGGGTAGAGGGGAAAGGGTGAACTTTAATTCACTGCCTGTTAGATATCGCAGAAAAATATTACTACCTATACTGAGTTTTAAGAAAATGACCTTAGGCCAGCTAGATCGGCCAAATACCTTTTAAAGGCCTGCTGACGGGGAATATATATTTGTGCTGAAAAATTAGGTTGCACGATCAATATGCGGATAAGATTCTAGGGACACACTGCGAGAACGTTAAAAAAATATGATATCGTCAGACTTGTTTCTCAACTTATATTTGCGACTATAATGTATGTTCGCCAAAACATAATACAGTTTATAGAAGTAAGTGCTCGCCACAATGTAGACAGGAGAAATAAAAATAAGCTTTCATTTCACAAATTTCGACTAAAAAAGTTGGATTCTCTTTTATGGGGCAGTGTATTCACTTTAATAATAAAATTCTCATCAAAATTTTTAATTTGCTGAAGACAATTTATGTGGGCACACTGCGGAAAAAAGCATTATATTTGTATAACTCTACTAATAAAGGATCATGGTGTTAATCGAAATGTTCATTTTTCTGCGTCTGGAAGTACCTACTGTAAGTCTTATGATAACCCAACATTTATATTTATGTTTATTGATAATTTTATTTTGAGACGACTTTTTTTACGTTGATGTTTAGTATATATTTTTTTTGTATTGTTCACTTCAATAAATAAAGTATTTATTACTGGCTTATTCTTCTTTCGCCTATCTTTGTCTTTCTGTTTCATGTTTTTTTGTGTTATGAACGACAAGAACCGAAGACTTAGAAATATTTTATAATTATATAGAATTAAAATTGTATTAGGCAATAATAGTACCAAAAAAGTTGTCACTGGTTTTCTTTGGCGGTTGTTTCCAGTGGAATTTCTTTGTAGAATTCCTCGGAAAAAAGGTTAAATATAATGTTCTATTATTGACATTTGACGTTCAGAATGTGCACGTGTTGTATTTAGAGGGAATAAAAACTGAAACTAAATTAAACTAAATATCTAGATCAGTGGTCGGTAAGTAATTTCAAGTGAGGTCCGGAAACTTTTGAAATTTTCTATCGAAGTCCAGAAAAAAAACTCCTTGTACTTACTAGTCATCCCAAATTTGCAATATTTCAAAAAGGGAACAATTTGTAGGAGTTTTATTTAAGACTTTGCGTATTTTAGATGATAAAGATCATCAAATTGCATAGATATGTAAGTAAATTAAGGTAATTTTTCAATTAAAAAAACACCATGTCTATTAATTGAAAAAAATATTATTATAATCCATAACTTTCGCGTTATTCAAGAAATAAAAATGCTGTTTTAAATTCAACAAGTTATAGTGGCATTTAAATTAATTTGACAACAAAAATCTTTCACCAAATCAGTTCTTTCCTGATTAATATTTAATTCTCTAATATTATATTACTCGTCTTTATTACCCTGATTTTGTGTTGTTTTTATAATATTTGTTTTTTAATGTCTTAAATAAATTATTTTTTATTTATTGGTTATTGGTTTAGTTAATCGGTAATGTTGTATTTCTTTTAATGTACGGCTAAAAGGCAGGTTGTTTCGCACTAAATAATTGTAAAACTCAAGGTTAGTACACCACAATCACAATAAAATACAATTGAAATCGTCATTTTCCTGTACTCCCATCGTCAGGTAGACTCTAGATCTCACATTAAATTGTATCATTAGCGCTTGCGGCTCTGGTCGGCTTCCTAAATATGATTGATTTCACGAATTTGAGTATTGCTCTCATATCAAACCGGATTTTTATTAATTTCCCATCAAGTGTACCGCGGCGACTCCTTCTATTCTCCAAGATCGGTCACGATGAGATGACCTTTTCTGTTCAGCACTAGTCATAATTTTCTCATCCTCTCTCTACACTATGGAACATCCTCGCGTACACTAAGGAATAATCGCTGTTATTGTTGTTTATTTTTACCGTGAAAGCCTAAATGCCAATTGTCATCGTTTGGAGTTTCAATAAATATCGGAAAAGTACAAAATATACCGGATAATCGCGGCAATTACTTTCTCGCGTTCATCGTACTTTTCCTTAGCTACATCTATTAAATTACAAATGAGTACCAAATCTTAACTGCTGATGGCCACCCATGCAGCTCGATGACATAGCGGTTAGGTCGTCTGATCTTAAATTATAAGTTTAAGGGTTAGATTCCCGGCTGGGTTTTTCCGTTAGGACAATTTTCCGTTGGGATAAAATTACGAAACTGCATTTGAAATCGGCCGATTGAATCATAGCAAGACGCTTACAGACATGCGATACGCATATATACATACACTTCATAGTAGGGTTGTTTATATTATAGTGTCACAAGATAGTGGGAGCTAACGGGCCCATGATGAGTTGACCACGATGACCCATGTGTTCAGGGTCGGTCACACTCACGGGTCAACACCCATCCGACGGCCTCCACGCACGGGGTGCGAACCTGGGTAGGACTCTGGGGGGCAAAACCAGTTTCCCCCGGTAATCAAACCTCTGGCGCTCCTGGACGGTCTGCGCACCGTGCGGCGCAAGCCAATCGATTGTGCACTCCGACTAACAGTCGGGGGAGTCTGGAAACTGTATTGTTTCCTATAGAGCGGGGGTGGATGCGTACCTTACGGCGACTGCTCTTGAAATGTCCATTGGCCATCCGATCCCGGTTCAGAGCCGGGCAAAGGACGCCTTGGTCCTCGATAGATTAGGTGTACTCCGTTTCACCCCTTCGTAAGGGAGAGGACCGCGCAAGCGACCTCGAACTCGGAACCAATCGAGAGACCGGAGAAATCTGGTCACAATTGGAAGTAAGGGTGCGAGTATCTCGAGCCCGCCGGGTTTATTCCTGGCTAACTCGCGGTAAGGCATTGGACTCTTACGGGTTGTGGCGTAGCTAGACGTTGGATTGTTTTTGTCCAAAGTCTTCTACGCCCTATGCAGGTCGATAGAACGACTAATCGTTTAAACGTCCTCTGGTGACGGGCTCGCCCGTTGTAGTCGACACCTCAAGATGTCACAAGATAATATACTCGCCCATTGTGAACTTTCACAATGAAGAGTAACCATATATTTAAAAAAAAAATCAGGCAACCCAAATCTTATGTTCGAGACCTGGTTCTTTTTGAAGAAAGCTAATCAAAAAGAGAAGATGACTGACAGGCTTTGGGTATTCAGCACAAATTTATGGTATGCAATCATTTCCTACAATCCAAGACCTGCAACCGGTGTCAGGAGACTCACGTGTGTTCCATGTGATCGATTTATTACCATGACAATTCTTCTTAATCGGTTCCTCTAGCAGGGTATAGCGTCGGAGGTGATTTATTTATTAAATTAATGATTTGTTCAAGGAATTTTACTTAATCGGAGGCTTTAATATCGCAATCTTAAATCACCTCATAATACAAAACCAAATCAAACAAAATATTGTATATAATTAAGAGGACAATGTAGTCTGAAATGAAAAAAATCTATATTGTTTGAAAAAAACTTTATTAGAAAATGTAGAGGTCCACATAACCGATCGATTTTATATAGCCAATATAGAAAATGTCCATAGCCGTCGCTGGCTAAATGGAAAATATAAATATTTCAAGGAAATTATAAATAAAACAATGAAACAATTTTAGGGTCATGACATTATTTCCATATTATATCGATATATGCCTTGTAGTAAGGCTTAAGGTCAGACGTTCAAATTTTAAATCAGGGAAGACATCTAGTTTACTCATAAATTAGTTTTTTATATGGTAAGTAAATATGAGTTAAGTCATAATAGCGTCTTTAGCTACTAATGGGTATTAGTCTCTCAGTCGAATTTAAAAGATTTGTGCGATTTACTTTTAAGTTAATTTTCGAGACAGATGAATTTTGAATTTGACGTGAGCTTTGAAGAAACGACTATATGGATGATTTATTTCGGTACAAACAGATTTCCTACCCAGTCGATGTCCTTGTTAGTGTCTGGGAAACATTGTCACAAGAATTTCATGAGATATATGTTATATGCTCACATATAAATGTATGATGTAGCTTTAATTTAATTATTTAACATTTTAATGACTACTTTGCATATTCAGGTAAATAGCTTTTAGTACCGTTGGGGACTGAGATAAAAGTAAGCGATGGCTGAGGCTATACCTATTACTGTCGATTAGCACCGGGCGAGAGATGTCACTGGACTAATGTCTGTGGAGGAGAGACCGAACGCCGGTCCCCGCATCTCATCCACCGCTTACAATTAGCTCAGTCCACAACTGTACCTACCTGCTTAAATTACTATTTCAATTATTAAGCTTCTATTTTAATTCCTTAAATTTTACTGACTTTTATGATGATGGATAAAGGTGATAGAAATGGATGCTTGTGCAAAATTTAAAAAATCATAAATACGTTCAGTCCGGTCTTAAAAAATAAATCATTATGATTTAGAATTCTAAGAACATTCTCTATAACTCTTCCATACATCACTTTTCGGCATCTTCTACAGGATTTGAATTTAAAATGTTATGTATAATCTGAAAATTGAATAGTACATCACTCTGGGGAAAATGTATTAGAGACATGAGGAGAAATCTAAGTTAGTCGTAAGTCATTCATTAATATCTTGCGTAGCTTACGAGTTAGTTAAATTTATAAAATTATGGGTAAAAATAAAGAATTTGATAATCGAACCTAGAAAAAGTGATTATTATAGTCGTTTAAAACTAGAAGAGAAGAAAACAAAAAAGCTTGAAAATCGAATGCAAATTACGCTATTTATTATATAGACAATACCTAGAATAGCGATGCAATGGATTTTGTTCAATAAAATGAAATTTAAAAAAGTTGTATCTATATCGTGTAAAAACAAGATTTTATAATTCGTCTCTTATTTCCAAACTTTCTATTCCTGGGCATAATTTAATACTTTTTAGCATTTTAATATTCTTGTATATTTGTAACTGTTATGCGCTCATCGATATTATACCGGTGTATATACAGGACAGGTGGTATTAAGCTCAAAAATGTACCCAAAAACTTATATATAAAGTTATATTATTAGTAGTAGGTCCTCGAATGCGCGAGAATCGAAGTGTAATGTATCGAAAGTGGGCATCCCTATCGGTGTGGCGGTTGGCGGCGGTGTGAGTGGTGGCGGCTGGTGGCTGTGCGCCTCGCGACGAGTCGACGTTGGGCGAGAGCAGCGCCAGAGCGATCGGTCACTCGGCGCCGAGTCGCGGTGCCGCGGCCACGGGGCCTACTGCTTCTCTCGTTGACGCCTCGTCTCGGCTCGTCGCGACTTCCGTTTTTCGGCTTCGCTACGCGCGATCGCTCGCCGCGCGCCCCGCTCTCGCTAGTGCTGCACTCTGAAAACTTTTCAACTTTGTTAAATGACATTGTGAACCAGCACCTCGATTCAACCAGACTCGGTAAGATTCGTGCCCTTTTCACAAAGCGACCGCGATTTTTATTTTTTATTTTTAGAATATTGTAACTTTTTTTAGAATCGCCATGGCCACCGTCAACGGGCGACCGGCCCAGTACGGCATCACCCTTAAGCAGCTGCGAGAGCTGATGGAAAACCGCGGCCAGGACGCCATCCAGAAAATCGCCACATACGGCGGCGTTCGCGAGATCTGCAAAAAGCTATACTCGTCGCCGACACAAGGCCTTCCCGGCACCACAGCCGACAATGATCACCGCCGCGAAACCTTCGGGTCAAACGTCATCCCCTCGCACCCGCCCAAATCGTTCCTCCACCTCATCTGGGAAGCGCTCCAAGACATCACTCTAATAATACTGGAGGTGGCATCGCTGCTGTCTCTGGCACTCGCCTCCTACCAGCCCATCAGAGAAAACCTCGTGGAGGACGAGACTCACCACGGCTGGATCGAAGGCGCCGCCATTCTAGTCTCCGTCGTCGTCGTCGTCATCGTCACCGCCTGCAACGACTACACCAAAGAGCAGCAATTTCGAGGGCTGCAGAGCAAAATCGAACGCGAGCACAAGTTTACAGTCATCAGACAGGGTCAGCTCATGCACATACCCGTGGCGGATATACTCGTCGGGGACGTTTGCCAGGTGAAGTATGGCGATCTACTTCCTGCCGACGGGCTCGTCATCCAGAGCAACGACCTAAAAGTGGACGAGTCATCGCTGACCGGCGAATCGGACCAGGTGAAGAAAGGCGAGATGGTGGATCCCGTGCTGCTCTCCGGCACTCACATCATGGAGGGTAGCGGGAAAATGCTCGTGGCCGCCGTCGGTGTTAACTCTCAGGCCGGCATTATATTCACCTTGCTCGGAGCGCCGAACCCTAACGAAGCCAAAGAGGAGGAAGAGAAACCAAAGAAGAAAAAGGACAAAAAGAAGAAGAGGAAGAGCTTCTCGAGCGACGACGGCGGAGAAGCGACGTCCCCTGTAACTAGTGAGAAATCATCCAGTGCAACGGAAGCGGACAACGGCAAGAAAGAGAGGTCTGTACTGCAAGGAAAACTGACGAAGCTCGCGATTCAGATCGGCTACGCCGGCTCCACCATAGCCGTTCTCACGGTGATCATGCTCATCGTTCAGTTTTGCATTAGAACGTTCGTCATAGAACAAAAGTCGTGGAAAAATCACTACATCAATTTCTTCGTACAGCATTTCATAATAGGGGTGACGGTGCTGGTGGTGGCTGTGCCGGAAGGGCTGCCGCTAGCGGTCACCCTCTCGCTCGCCTACTCGGTCAAGAAGATGATGAAGGACAACAACCTGGTGCGCCACTTGGACGCTTGCGAGACTATGGGCAACGCAACCGCTATTTGCTCCGACAAAACTGGCACTCTCACCACTAATAGAATGACGGTCGTCGAGTCCTATATTTGCGAAAAGTTGAGAAAATCATATCCGAAATACTCGGAGCTGCCGTACAACGTCGGTTACCTTATAGTCGAAGGGATTTCTGTAAATTCCGCGTACACTTCAAAGATAATAGAAGCAAAGGAAGCGTCCGAAATGCCAACTCAAGTCGGAAACAAAACCGAATGCGCCCTTCTCGGATTCGTTAAAGGACTTGGCAAGGATTACGAAGAAATAAGAAACTGTATTCCGGAAGAGATGTTCACTCGAGTGTACACCTTTAACGCAGTGAGGAAATCCATGAGCACGGTGATTCCCAGAAGAGACGGTGGTTTCCGAGTGTACACTAAAGGCGCCTCCGAGATAGTGATGAAGAAATGCTCTTTCATATGCGGACACAACGGCCGTCTAGAGACGCTCAACTCGGACATGCATGAGCGCATTCTGAAGCACGTGATCGAGCCTATGGCCAGCGACGGCTTAAGGACGATCGCCATCGCCTACCGCGACTTCGTACCTCACAAAGCCGAAATCAACCAAGTACACTACGAGACCGAACCGGACTGGGAGGAAGAGGAGTACATCGTTCAGAACCTAACTTGCCTGTGCGTGGTGGGCATCGAAGATCCCGTGAGGCCGGAGGTGCCCGACGCGATTCGCCAGTGCCAGAAGTCGGGCATCACGGTGCGGATGGTCACCGGCGACAACATCGACACGGCGCGCTCGATCGCCGTCAAATGCGGCATTCTCAAGCCGTCCGATGACTTTTTGGTGTTAGACGGGAAAGAATTTAATCGCCGGATACGCGACAGCAACGGAGTTATTCAGCAACATTTACTGGATAAAGTATGGCCCAGATTGCGCGTTCTTGCGAGATCTTCGCCAACGGATAAATATACTCTAGTGAAAGGCATTATAGACAGCAATCTGTCGGCTAACCGTGAAGTGGTCGCAGTGACCGGCGACGGCACCAACGACGGACCCGCGCTGAAGAAGGCTGACGTTGGCTTCGCAATGGGCATCGCCGGTACGGACGTCGCCAAGGAGGCTTCTGACATCATCCTCACCGACGACAACTTCAAGAGTATCGTCAAGGCGGTAATGTGGGGAAGAAACGTGTACGACAGTATCGCCAAGTTTCTTCAGTTCCAGCTTACGGTGAATGTGGTAGCGGTCGTGGTGGCTTTCGTCGGCGCTTGCTTCGTGCAGGACAGCCCGCTCAAGGCGGTGCAGATGTTGTGGGTCAATTTAATCATGGACACGCTGGCCTCACTTGCACTGGCCACCGAAATGCCCACACCGGAGCTCCTCGAGCGGAAGCCGTATGGCAGAACGAAGCCACTCATATCGAGAACGATGATGAAAAATATTTTAGGTCAAGCAGTATATCAGCTGACGGTCATATTCACTCTGTTATTCCTCGGCGATCGGTTCCTCGACATCGATTCAGGCCGGGACTCGGCCTTCGGATCCCCGCCCACCCAGCACTTCACCATCATATTTAATACTTTCGTCATGATGACTCTTTTTAATGAGCTCAACGCTCGAAAGATACACGGGCAGAGAAATATCTTCAAAGGCATCTTCACCAACCCCATTTTCTACTGCATATGGCTCGGAACGTGCATCGCGCAAGTGCTCATCATAGAATTCGGCAGAGTCGCTTTCGCCACCAAACGCCTCACTCTAGACCAGTGGCTGTGGTGCCTGTTCTTCGGAATCGGGACGCTGATATGGGGACAGATCATCACGTGGATCCCCTCGAGGAAGATTCCCAAGTCGATGTCGTGGGGAAGCGGCGAACCGGAGGACTACGAGGAGGAGGAGGACGACGGCTACGACGAGGAGCCGGAGAAGTCGCGCGCCGGCCGCATCTTGTGGATCAGGGGGCTGACGCGGCTGCAGACCCAGCTGCGCGTGATTCGGGCATTCAAGTCGACGCTGGAAGATCTGCGCTCGGTGCACAGCGTCAACAGCCTGCGCAGCTCGCGCAGCCACACCGGGCCCTACGGCGAGGAGAGCGGCGCGGGCGCCGAGACCTCTGCGCTCAAGTCGCCGCGCGCCGCCCGCTGCAACCAGGCCGCCGCCGCGCCCGTGTCCACCCACGGCACCTCCTCGCAGACCCGCACGCATACTAAATCCATCCACGAGACGCGAATCTAAATCGCAACTAGTCCAAAAGCTCAGTGCAGGTGCCCTCACCCGTTTCGTATAAGGGTAACTATTCCATCAAATAACCCTACCACGAAATAAGATAAGGGTGCCTACAATGCGCTCACCTACTATTTGTCCAACATCTCGCATATAGAAAACGAATGTACTTAAAGAAACAGTTTTCTCGTATGGTTTTAACCTCCAAAACCTTTATACTCTTAGATAATGTATTTCATGAGGCTGAAATAAGGTCCATCATTTTCTTTACACTTTAAACACTATTTTACGATCTATAAAGTAATATATTTATTTTGTAACCTATTTTATCAAACCCTATTTTTGAGTATTTTTCAGATGTAAGTCCCTACTTTTTAAAAACTACCTTTATACCCTAACATACCACCTATTCGAATAGAAAATTTCTCACCGCCATTTGAAAAATGGCCTCATGGCTTTTCTCAGCCTTCGATCCCCAACTTAATTTCGTGCAATAGGAAATTATTCCTCGTTGTACAAATACTTATGTAGATATTTTGATGCGTTATTAATATTATCAGGCACATTTATAAATTGCACCCGTAAACGTTTTCATTGTGAAGTTATTATCCCGCGTTCGTTGAACCAAAGCGTGGTGCAAGAAGGCTTCATTGGTAGATTTAAATATGAACGAGTTTAAACGCGAAGATATCGTCGAGGTAATAAACATATACGAATGGAGGACAATTTACTTGATTAGTTAAATCGGGCGTTGACCAATTTTTACTAAGTATTAATGAGCAAAAATGACTGTTTAGGTATTAACATCTGGGTATCGATTTGTGATACTTACTGTGTAGAATCCTGTTATATTGGAATGTGATAGAAAGGGAAGTGAAAGCGGCGATTTATCGGCTCATGAAATTAGTGCCAATTTAAACAATAATGTTGAGGGACGATAAGAAATTAACGTTTTATTATTCAAATATTAACAATTGTTCCGTCTCTATGATTTTCAGTATCTTCTGAAGAAATAGAGCTAGACTTTAATGTAAATAATATTTTATTCTCACGCGAAAACCGCATAAAATTATTGAGCGTAGCGTTTAGTCCAAAAATGTGCCATAAGAATAGGGGATAGTCCATTTGGGGCACTCGCACTTTACACCTTTTAACATTTTCACGGTTGATTTTACATATATTATTTGTAAATATATTTCTATTTATTACTATTTTAACCACATATATTTTAAAACCTAAGATTACTTGTTAATTATATTTTAGAATAGACTGATCGGCTTTGGAGAGCTTACTCTCTAAATTTCAATTTGTATTAAGCACTAAACGGACTATAACCGGTGTTCATTTTGTGGTATTTCATATCGTAGCATTTTCGACTAACATTTCTCTGATCATTACATATACCAGAAATAAAATGTAATCACTAGAAAGTAAATAAATGAAATTGACAGTAGACGCTTTTAAAATTTTGGCAGAGTTACTTAGGAATGTATTAGTCTGTAAAAATAACCTAGAAATTATGTACTTAATAAATTATTAAAAAAAATAATAGTTGACGATGTTATAAAATATTTGTCTTGATGTTTTTCAAAGAATTGCAGCGTATGACTCAGTATCACGAGAGGAAAAACAATATTCTCCTTCCGCGGGCAGTTCTTTGATTTTTTTTGTGCATTATGCACCTAGTTATGTAAGTCAACATTGGCTAATATTTATTGTTGATTTGTTAGCGTTAGCGTATAGCGAATCGGTTGTTTGCGAAGTTGTTGAAGTGACATGATTTAGTAGATTGTTAAATTTTATCTAATAGCCGTAGAGGAATTTTGACTTATTTAAAATAAAATACCGCAAATAGCGAATATATTACATAGGTATACCTCCATAAAATGCGCATATTGCTGTCATTTCACAATAACATAAAACCTGCTTGGCGAATATACATAGTATTTTGCTTTTATGTTAGTCATTCCACTTACGTATTGCACTCTTAGATTGGAATTTCAATATTTGTAGTATTTAATATTTCATCGATTACGATTGTCGTATTACTCTCATATTTGGTTATATTTTAAACATAAGGGGGAAATAAAGAAAAATAAATAAAGCTATCATGCGTTTCCTTTATTATGCAACGTATCATTTAAGCTGGCGATTGAAATCATGCAATGCGAAATACTATTTCAGATAATAACTCGTGTGGCGGTGGAGGAATGTTTTGCTTGCGATAATTATTGGTCCTTATTTACTATATCAATAAGGACCAATAGTTTACTATATCAATAAAAAACTAAATTTTACTATATGAATATGGACCAACTATTCAACACTTTATGAATTTTACATCAATTGGCACCGAACTTACAGGTGTGTTTTTTCTGCGGCGAAACTAAATAGTAATGGTTGAAAATATTGATTAAATAATAATAATGTATGTTATTTATTTAATAATAATTTATTAATATTATCATTGTTTTATTAGTGCCAATTAATTAATATGAAATGATTATCATTAATAATTGAGCTAAATTAATATAAGTAGTTAAATATGAAATATAAATTTGAATATCTCGAAAGCAATATGGCAGAATGAGGGAAAAGGTAAGCGACTTGCTTACACTGCGGCTGACGTTGTAACGTCCTTAATAATTCTTAAATGTCCCGTTAGAGTTAGCGATGAAACGCTTTTGTTGTCGCAAATATTTTAAAATATTTGGTGGTCCAAGGATTGCGGCGCAAAGTGGCGTGTATATTTTAAAAATAGACCATAGTCCGTTGCAAAATTTATTCAACTTGCGTGTTTGTGTGTGCTTACGTCATCTAGCAGGGGAGGGGCCGGATATGGGTCTCGAAATTCACTACGCGAGACCAAATAATCAACTCCGCGATGGAAAGGATTACACAATCGATTCTTACATGGTGATGTAGATCTTGGGGTATTCTAATATGTGAAATAATCGTTGAGTTAAAAGTTGTCTACGAAAGACGTTTACACGCAAAAAAGCACTCACATTTATAATGGCCATTTATGGGTCAATTGGTGCCGCGCGCGATACGTTTTGGGTCCTTATCTATGTAATTGCTGTTTTTCACAATGGTCATTTCGAACTTGGATAACTTGGGTTTGAGTGGGAAATTCAAATTCAAATTAATTTTAATTCAAGGCCACGGTATTAATTTTTAAGAATCAGCTGTTTATTTGTCTTTCCACCGTTTATTTTTGCTCAAATATTTTCGTTTGTGCAACCATGATAAAGTTGAAAATTTGCATTATTTTCAAATATCAGATCCTGTGCCGGTGTTTTCTATTGCAGCTTCTTGCAGTCTGGCTATACAGTTACCATAAAGGTGTTCTGTTAAGAACTGCAAACAATGATGGAGAAGCTCGTGATTAAATAACCGAGCCTGGTCAATCGGTTATTTGCTGCTTCTGCATGACAACGTATAACCACAGATTTTACTTCAAACAGTGATAAAGTTGCAGGAGTTGCGGCTAGAGACTCTCCGTCACTCGCCGTACTTTTTTTAGATTTATGATAACTTTTTACAAGGGAAAAAAAGCAACTTTGTAGAATAGGTGAAAAACGCCTTCAAAGATTTGATAGGTTTCTGTCCACAAGAGTTTTACAGCAGAGGAATTAAGAAACTCCCATTAAAATGACCAATCTGCATAGATAATAGGGGTCAATATTTCTAAGAATTAAATATATATTTTACATACAAAATTTTTGGCCTTTTTTTGTTTATAGAACAGCAACTTCATAGGTAAAGACCCAATATTTAAAAGTACGTGCATTGCCATTTTATCAAACCAACTGTGCATTTCAGTATTACTACTACTAATAATGCTCGAATATATTTCAGTGAATAGAAAAATCTGATATTTCAGCAAACCATTCGTTTATTTTAATAAATGGAAAAAATACATAATTTGGCCGAATACAGAAAATTGGCGAGAAACTACCGGTGATTTGGCAGTTTATGCGAAAATACCTCATTTAGAAAAGCTCTATTTTTAAAGATTATGGTTATTCAATGAATTATCGTATCATGATCATAATTATATTCAGTTTATTAAATTCAAACAATACTGTACAGAACAATAATTATATTATAAAAGTCAAGTACTATACAATATTATTGAATTCGTCAAATTTAAAACAAACACATTAAAAATAATTGTCAAACGCAGGAAACAAGTAAACGGCGTTACATGTGTTTTAACAAGCATATATGTAAAATAGTTTAAAGCTACGGTGTATGCTTTCCTTTAAATAAATAATTAAAATACGGTAAAAGGTCACGGAATTATGTATTAATAAATTAATATTTACGTACAATAAATTATAAAATATGCAATGACATTGAATGAATTTACAACAGATACACACAACGCGATCGATCAACGAAATCAGTCGACAGGCCATTTAGTCCGTAGGGGCGGCGGCAGGCTGAGACTTCGCCTGCGTCTTCCTCGGCGCTGGGCGTGGAGGAGGCGACGAAGGCGCGGCGGCGGTCGAGGCGCCCGGCGAGGCGCTTCGCGGTGGGGCTCGCGGAGGAGCGGCGGCTGCTGCACGCGGGGCACCCTGTTGCTTCCGCGTCGTCTGGCGGATTTCCGCTAGGAAACTGGGGCAGCGCCGGTTGTTGGCGGGGTGCTCCTGCCCGCAGTTGCTCGGGCGGTCTTTGGCCGAGGGCAGTTTTTGGCAGCGTGCTCCTCGCCGCAGCAAACGCAAACCTGGGGCCGGTGGCAGTTGTGGCTGCTGTGCCGGAACTTTTGACAGCGGTGGCACTGCTTGGGCCCGTTCCGGCCTCTCCAGCTCTCGATGGTGACGGGCAGGTACCAGATGTCCGGGAGACTGAATATCTTGCGCCAGCCCTCGTTCTTTCGAATGACAACGAAGAACAGCGCGCGCCGCCCTCCATGGATCAGGCGCGCGTACGTCGCTTCAATGTCTTTAGCCGCCAGCCCTTCGATAATCTCCTGCTGGGTGGTGTTAGCCGGGAGGCCCCGAATGGCTATCTTGGCGTCCTTTTCTATCGGAGGCGTGTAGGTGTGCCACGCCACCGAGTTGCCAAGGGTGTGAAGGTAGGCCTGGACGACGCGGTACTCTGCATCGTCGGCCGGGCGGAATCTGAGGCCGCCGCCGCGTCCGAGCGGTGCGACGTTCGGCGCACGCCCCAACTTCGCGCGGAGAGCCTTCAGGTGGTCGGGCCACCTATCGAGCTTGTCCACGACAATGGGTCGGGGGCGCGGCGCCTGCTTCGGCAGAAGCGGCGCGGGCGGCAGTGGTGCTGGGGCCGCATCGCTGCGGCACGGCGTCGGGCTTTTCCTCGCCGCTAGTTGGGCGTAGGTAGGCTCGTCTTCGGTGTCCGAGGGTACCGGCGAGCCGAAGATCTGTTGATGATCGACGAAGGAGTCAGGGGAGTCGGCTCGGCGGCGCTGCGACTCCCTCTGCCGCTCATCTTCTGGAGACGCGGGGTCTCTCACGCGTTTCCTCGGTGTCGCGATCGGAATGAGCGGCATGTCCAGGCCCCTAGTCACTGGCGGGCTGCGCGGGGCGGCAGCAGCTTCGGCGGAGTTGGCGGCAGACTGCATTTCGAACCGGAGATACTCGACGGCACGAACTTCACGGCGAGGACCGGAGACGGCGCTCGACGGACGACTCGCGGCGGCAATATTCAGCGCGGGCGGCGGAGCGGAGCAGGCGACCGTTCGGAACGGACGCCGGGCACTGAATGAGACACACAACGCACACATGCACTCATGCCATGATGTATAAACGTAGTAAGTCACAACGCACAAATTTAGTAAGTAAACAGCACTAAAAATAAAAAAAAATCCTAATTGTTATCAACAAAGGCTAGACTACCTTTACTATTGGGACGGGGCCGTCTTATTTCTATTGTCAATGGTACTCGCACTGTTCCTCCATAATGCAGCAAGAATACACCATTTTGATATGCATGAAACAGATACATTAAAAATTAAACGTTCGAAAAATAAGGAAAACATATATAATCACGCGTGGCATGATATACCTACTGTAGTTTAAATTCTAGTTTTAATACACAATTCTATTAAGTACTTTAGTACAGAAAAAAGTACGCAAACAATTTACATAGTACACAATTCGGAAAAAGTCATAACTTGAAAAAAGCATAGCTATCTAATAATAAAAAATTAATACAATCATAACAAAAGTATGATCACTTAAAATTAATTTCAAATCAAAACTATTACACAAAAAAAAAAAGGAAAAAAACCTAAAAATAGACGATTAATTGAAATAGTGAAAATGCAACTAGGCGTAAATAATAAAGGAATCAAAGAAACTTACCTTTGGTATAAGTAATCAACAAACAATAAAAAAACTAAAAATAATCAAGAAATACTTAATAGAATCATTTGTAAAAAATGACCAATAATATTTAAAAAAAAATCCACAATGATCGAGTATAGCGCCAATATTAAAATACGTTTAAAAGTGTTGCTTTGACAGCAGACGTTTTAAGTAGAACAATAAAAATATCATTATTCAGTTACTATAGGACTCGACCAACTTAAAGGTAGCATGTGTGGATGCCAATTTTCACTTTATTAAGCTTTGGAGTATTTTTAAGCATAGAAGTCTTGCTTAAAGAGGGGGGCAGTTAAAAAGATTGAAGTGTGTAACATACATAATTTAAAAAAAAGGTTTTTGCTTTTTCGAAGAGCAATGTTTAGCCGGTAGCGAGTGTCATGGGCGTGATGATCACCACTTAGCTGTCGATTTGTGGCATTTGTTCTCGTATAGATTAGGCACCGAAGAAAATATCAGATACCATAATTAATATCTTATATTTCTTAAAATACGTGACGCAGTGTGAGTCTCGCTTTACCCCCCGTGAGGGCTCTTACTACCTGCTTTTGATATAGAAATGTTCTAGAGCTATCAGTGGAGTTTCCCATAGTAGTATAATATAAGCCATTTTCGAATGGAAGCAGGCATGATATGTCATTTAGTTTTCTTTTATTTATTCTCAATTATAAGACCAAGAAACTTCGAATCCTTGATTAAATTTAATTGATCATTTTGAAATAATAAGGTCGAAAAATTAACCGACCTTTTGTAGGTAGTCGATAAATGTACAGCATGTGGCAAAATCAGAGTCAGTCAGTAAGAAGGTATAAAGAGGAGAGAAAGTTTTAACGCTTTAATATTAATTTGTGTTGAACCCTGAACTAATATATTTGGACCTTATATATTTATCTAAACTTAGCTTAGGCTAAATAAGCAAAGCAATATAGGGAATAACTGCCAAATGTGAAATCGAAGACAATCGCAGTTGTTTGACATTATCCGAAAGGCCATTGAAATAAGAAGAACCCCGAACTTCAATAGAGACGACGCGACGGTTACAAGCTCTCTACTACTTGGAACCCTTTTCTTAAAATATTTTAAGAACCATCGCCGAGCGCAAGGACATGACCCGGGATACAATAAGTGTTGTGTGAAAGACGGTTTTTCAAAATTCGCGCGCGCCGACCCCGCCACCCCTGCGCCGTTATAACTTGCGGAGTAACAGCAGCAGTTTGCCGCCTACCCGCTAAACAACGGTTGGTAGTACTTTAATCTACCCTGGACAACAGCGACTGCAACGTCGCCGAAACGTCGGGTGCTACAAACTTCAGGCGGTAAATTCGTTTTATCCTAACTATAATTGCCAAATGATCGCTGCATCTTGACAACATTATGAGGGTGGATAAGTAGGATTGGGTTTTGTAAATAACTCTTACATTTAGGGTGAGTTCAGAAAAGTGAAGTGACTGGCAGAGGCGATTTTCAGTCGTACAATATTATTTTGATCTTTTTTTCGTAACAGTAACTTTCGTAACATATTCTCTGGTAAAGAATAGACTTTAAACGAGTAGTAACCTATTTAGTATTTAATTTAATTTGGGTATCGAATGAAAGGTTATGAGGTAGCAGACAGTTTGTCTGGGATATTACACATAAAAAATACCGAATTACGTATGTTGTTGAAAATAAACTCGGCGCATAATATCGCAATGTAGGTATATAATAATCGACACGGCAAGTTGAAGTTTGGCGGCTAGCTAGGGACGACCAATTTACTCGTATAATGGATCGCTTATCACGGCTTTCTGGAAATAAATTATTGATTGAAATATTAAACATAAATTCCAAAATAAATCGCTATGCTCTTAAAATAATCAATACCTTTCTAAAGTTTCATTATGATATTTTTATATTACCATTATAAAGAGGCCCAAAAAACCTTGAATTAAATTAACCCTTTAATTTGCGAAGTAAAATCTCGTCCGTACCGTTTCGAACGTGCAACCATCGTGCGTGAAATCGGCGTGAATCGACGGCCTTGAGAAAAACGTCCATAAGTTATAAACCACTATACAGATCATAAAAAGAAGAACTGTAAAATCATCGCATTGAATATGATTTCTTTTAACTGCCCATTAGACATTTTGCCGTTGGTAAGCGATCGTCCCGAGCGGGACGTTACATATATTTTATTCACACAACAGAGGGAATAGAGTGTATATTCGGGTGCGGAAAAGCAGAGTTTTTCTTGGAAAATCCATTACCATTTCGTTGTAAATTGTAAATTTGCTAGAAAAATATTGCTCGAATATATTTCAGTGAATAGGAAAATCTGATATTTCAGCAAATCATTCGTTTATTTAAAAAAAGGAAAAAATACATATTTTGGCCGAATACAGAAAATTAGCGAGAAACTACCGGTGATTTGGCAGTTTATGCGAAAATACCTCATTTAGATTAGACGAGTTTTTTTTACCGCCGAATCCGAAGACGAAGGCTTTCGCCAGGCCCAGAAGGAACCTGTGCCAAGATCCTATAATATTTGAGGGTGTGTCCTCGTGAGGATGTTGCTCTCGGGAATTCTTCGGTTCTTCGTGCTGGTTCGCGTTAATCGGAAAACTGTTTATATCGGGCATGGGAACCCCTTGCCGACCGCGGTTGCTGGCTCTATCTCCGGATCCTTGGTGTTATGCTCCTTGGTATACTCAGGTCTCATTAGCTTGCTCGGTAAGCATTTGTGTTATCGCAAACAGGAACCAAATCATATCCACAGCTTGTGACTTGGTCGGATACTGCTACCGTCGCCGCTACTACAACCGCCAACGCTCCAAGGCAAGGGTCCAAGATTCTATTTTAATCAACTTTTATTTACGATTTTAATACCATTTAATCATTTTATTCATAATTTCATATAATCAATTTCATGATCTCCAATTTTAATAAGATTTTATTCTGGATTTTCTTTCTTCTTGCCTGCGAATATTTTTTTTGTATGCTTCCAATGAGCTACAAACTCTTTGGAAGCATATAAAAAAAATACTAGCAGGCAAAGATAATACGTCTAATAATATGTTTTAAAAAACAAAAACAGATTTTCTTGGCACGTATTTAAATGACCTAAGGAAAAGTGTTTCTATTGTCCCTATGCCAGATTTTGGAATACATACTTACTCAAATATTTTCAAACTAATGGAAACAATGATTCATACATTACCAGCATATAAGAAAAAGTATTCAAAAAAATCATACAATTAGGCCAAAAATCAATTTTCGGTTTTCAGTCTCAATTTAGTAATCCCGAAAAATCTGCAAAAGTAGTTTTTGCACTAGATACGCTAGTACTGAATATCGGTATCTATGAGTTCATGGTGATTGGAAAGTGGCTCGCGGCACTTCACATCAAATTATCGCCTGGACGTAGAACATTACATTTTCATTTACACCGTATCATTACACCTTATCTACTCTTTATCTACTCTGTATGAAATATCACTGATGCAGCTCTGAATGACGCTATACGAGGGGCGTTAAAAAAAAATCGGTTGTGTCAACCCAAAACTTTCCCGGCAAGTAGCCAGGGACTTATTTAATCTGAATATTCATTTAATAAATAAAGTCGATGAGCAGTTGGCGAAAATTTCTCTTAATATGCGAAGGGAAGTGATAACGACTTACGAACTCTTTGAAACCATATAAAAATACATACGTCAGTATACATTGTATTAGCTGTGCCTGTCAAGGCACAGCTAATACAATGTATTAGTCAATGTCATCACATGTCATATTAACAAATGTGGCAAAGACCAAAACCTAATTTTCTTTTGTTTTTTTTTAGTTTCCCGGCAGAGGGAAAGGGTTGTGAACGCACTTCTGTGTGTCTGTCTGTGTGTGTTCCTCCACGATAGCGCCCAAACGCTTCATCCGATTTATTTATCGATTTAAGAATTAATTACTATAAAACATTGATTTGCTTAAAAAAAATATCAGGAACTGGATGGCAAAACCTTAACCTTTTACTTATTTCTTTCTGTCACCCAACTGGGACTAGCCCGTTCTAGGGTGGATAGGACTCTAATATTACAATCAAGTTTTCTTGATTGCTTGATGGAGCTGAAGCTTCGCATGCATGCATCATGGCAAGAGTTGAAAAGATTGTGATTTGAAATAGGTCTACCAGGGGACGCGCTAGTCATACTTCAATATCAAAATATTGGATAAAGATTTCAAGCTCGGCAAATATCAAAATATTGGATAAATATTTCAAATTCGGTAAACAGATGCCTTGTTGGGCCGAAATCACATTGTGAAATTTTGGTTGGAATATTTTATATATGTACAAGCGACACAAATAATTTTTCAACTCTATATAAATGGTATATTGGAAAATACCATTTAAATACCACGGAAAATACTACAAATATAGACGAAATACTACTATAATACTACGATCATACTAAATAATACAAGACAAGTCAACATTGGCGCGCGGGGGAGGGAGTTGTGGGTTGTGGGTTAACACAGGGGGAGGGGGGCAAGGATGGTGTGGGCGCGAGGCGGACAGCGTTTCTACTTGCCGGGAAAGTCTTGGGTGATTACACAGATTAAAAAAAATGAGTCATTTGTTTGCATCTTATCTAAGGATGTTGGTGAAAATTTTCAGCATCTCTGTGACGATTAAGGCCATTTCCAGATTCAATTATTCAAATATCGTTATTAAGTTCTTAGTTAGCGGATAGATCTTGATGCAAGGCACTATGCTAGCATTTTTCTTGAAAATATTTTTTTACTATTATTATTGCCAACATTATTTCTAAGATAAATAAATGATTATTTAATCGCAAGCAACTTTAGACTTTAACTTTTGTGGTTAAAATATTTGTAATATTCAAAATATTTATATTTTGAATATGAGATGTAAATCAAATCAAATCAAATCAAATCGCATTTATTGTCTTCAAAAAACTTTACATAGTTGTTTAGACATTTTATATAGCCGCTTAATGTTAAAATAACTTTAAAATGTATACTAAATATTTCATTAGAGACTCACCACATAATTGAGTTATATTAGATATTTATAACTACAGATAGTCAAGAAATTATAATATTAAAATTAAATGGTCCTGTAAGTAAGAATTATAATTGATTATGGGAGACAATTAAAAATAATAGTAATAATATAATAATCAATAAAATGGTACAAATGTCAAATGTTAAATTAAAAAAAAATCGAGATGGAAATTGTCAGTAATCTAATTATAATTCGTTAATATTATATAATTCTCTCGCAATAAGGTAGCCTTTTAATTTCGATTTAAATTGGGTGATATTTCCGTTTCTACATATACTTTTAATATTCTCAGGCAGTTTATTGTAACACGCCATTCCAACGTAATTTGGATCCCTTTTGAATAATTCCAGAGATGGATGGGGTAATGCTAAATTGTTCCTACATCTGGTGAAATGCGAGTGAATTTCTTTTTGGGTCTTCATTTTTCCTATGTTTTTTAATATTAATTTTATGCATTCAAATATGTATAGTGATGGTAGCGTTAGAATACTGAGATTTTTGAAGTGACCACGGAATGATTCATTATGTTTTAGGTTTATCAATATTATTATGGCTCGTTTTTGGAGAGAGAAAATATGTTGCCTTAAAACTACTGTACACTGTGTCCAGAAGGGAATCCCGTAACGAAGAATTGACTCGAAATAGGCAAAGTATATTATTTTGGTGTGTTTAACACTGATTAGTTTCCTTATTTGCCTTAGTAAGAAACAGGCGCTGGATAGTCTGTCGCTTAATTCCTCTCCGTGAGCATTCCACCTTAAATTTTCATCTAAAACTAAACCCAGAAATTTATGGCTTTTAATATTGGCTACTGTGTTTGCACCGATAATTAAATTTTGACTGTTTATAACCTTATTTTTTCTACAAGATAGGAAGATGGATACTGTCTTGGATGTGTTAAGAGACAGATTATTTTTCTCGAACCAGGTATTCAACAGAGCCAATTCATGGTTTAACGTTTTCACTACATTCTCTATTTTGGCATCTGCAAAGCTTATGCTGGTGTCATATGCATACAAAGTTATATTTGAGTGAGCTACTATAGATGGGAGATCATTAATATATATAATGAAAAGGGTCGGTCCCAGGATGCTTCCCTGAGGAACACCGCTCGTCGTTTCACACTCATCGGAAATGGTTCTTTTCAATACGCCACCTGTGCAGTCGTCTAATTGTACAACTTGTTTTCTTTTTGAGAGATAGCTGCTGAACCATTTTAAGCTATTTCCTCGGATTCCATATCTGTCGAGTTTAGTTAGCAGTGTTTGATGGTCTACCATATCGAACGCTTTTGATAAATCGCAAAATACGGTACTTGAATAAAGTTTCTTGTCCATGTCATTGTACATTTTTCTCAGAACGTTGTTCAGTGCATCGATTGTACCTTTATTTCTTCTGAAACCGAACTGAGATTTTGCTAGGATATTTTTATTTTCTATGTATTTTAACAACCTTGAATTTACTATTTTTTCAAGCACTTTGGAAAAAACAGGTAGCAACGCTATTGGTCTGTAGTTGTTTATTTCAGTTTTGGGTGGTAACCATTTTAAACATTAATAACTAAATGGTGGATGTATTATGTTCATATTTCCTTTTCGTGAATCTGTGAACATTTCAATGCGCCCTCGTTTTTTAAATGATTATGATTTACCCACATATTGGCCGCAAAGCTATAATCGTCAAATGTTGTTTTATAAATCGAAATTTCATAAAGAATTACCAAACCGGTCTAGGTCCCCGTCTTTGTTACTAGATATTCAAGTTCAAAGTTCTCGAGTTATATTCGCTTGCCGGCAAATACAGTTATCGTAACATAAACAAGAACAAGATACACGGTTCTACGCGCCTCGGAATAACTTTCTTAAGTATCATTTAAGTTCAAGTTCAAGTTCTTTATGGTGTGAATTTGTAAAAAAACATACAATGTTTAAGTAACAAACTGCCCAGAGAGCATACAACATTTTGTTTTAGAAGAAACTTCATAAAGTAGAGGCTATAAAAGGCGCAATCAACAAGCAGTAAAACTAAAACTATCAACAATTAAAATAATCAATATCAGATATGATCTAACAAAAGCAATAATCATCAATAATCACATAATCAATCAAACTAATTTTTATAATGTTTTGTCCAAGAAGAATCTAAATACATTGTAATTACATTTAAATATAAGATACCATATAACTAAAACAATCAATAAAATAATTTATTCAAGCTAAAACAATCAACAAATGAAATAATCAGTATACGCATTACATTAAAATAAAGCGGCTGTAAAAAAAGACATTTTGTAAAATTTATAAATTCCTCAATAGAGTAAAACGTATTTGTTGTTAAAAAAATCCTTTAAAAGTTTTAGGAACGTTCTGAGGTTGCTATTGTCTTTTATGTTACATGGTAGGCGGTTAAAATAATAAGGCCCTAAGAAATGGGTACTTTGCCTAGCAGCGTTTAAAACCACGCATGGTAGAATGAAATATTCTTGTATCTGGTGAGACCGAATAAAGATTATTACAGATTCGGAGTCAGCGTGGTAAATATATTCTAGTGACGTTAAAAAAAATAACAACTGGAACAGGTTCCTATACTGCAATAATATCTAAATCTCCCCCTAGATCCGAGGCGGCACCCATGGTATGTGCTTTGCCTGCCATAAAACCAGGTATTCCACTGATTTCACTCCTTAATTTATAATGATGACCTCGTATGCTCACTGAAGCCATCCTCGACAAAATGGAGCGGTTGCAAAATGTGTGCATTAGGTATATCTGCAAAGAGAAAAAAATGATCACGTCTCTGAGTATAGAAGCAGACTTCACTGACTTCGAATACGTGAACGTAGAAACCTGCATATTCTTTCCCTTCTTTATAACATCCTTAACAATCCTACCGCTTCCTACTACCTAACCGAAAAATTCCATAATTTAGAATGTCATGGTCTTATACTTCGTGCCAGTCGGGATGATATAATTGCGATTCCTACTCATATTAATTTTTTTTTTACATATTCCTTGCAGCTAGACTATGGACCAAGCTCCCGTTAATTATCAGAAACGCACCAACGGTTTATACTAATCTCTATCTATCTATCTATCTATGCTATGTTTGAGAAATGTTTCTTTGATTAATGATTCTTCAATCACAAATAGTTTTATCGGGTCATGAGTGCAATTAGAGTAGCCAAGAAAGAGATAAGGACGGTTTGATGCGGTTGCCAAGTTAGATTTGCTCGGTTATCAAAGAGTTATTAATATTAATAACAAATTTGAACTAGAATGATAATACAATAAACTAGATAGATTGGAATTTAAATTAGTAATGATAAAATATGTAAGTAGTAGTAACGACAAAAAAAAATATCATATCAATAATATCATGATGTTATTTTTAATTTAATTTGTTATTTACAATAATGTACAGTAAAATAGACAACGATTACAATTACAATGTCTGTAGCAAAAAGCTGATAATATGATTGTGTCTAAAAATGTTGCCAGTGATCCTATTTTATTGTCACGTAACTAGGCTATATAGCCTGGTCTGATTGTTAAATAGTTAATATGATCCTATGTATATACAAACTAAGTAATGAAAAGAACATAATAAATTTGAAAGACTTTAAACAATAAGAGTTATCATTAGATGAACATTCAAAGTAAAATTTTAAAGATGAAATTGTTAACCATAATCTTAATAAATTAAAACTATATACACATAGATAGTATTCTAATAATAATAATGGATTAAAATAATCACACATATTAATTTTTTTTTAATAAAAACTGTGATATTTAAAATTATAAAATCAACATTTAGAAGTATTAAAATAATCATAAAAAATAAAACCTATGATAGGAAAATATAAATAATATAAAATCGATGTTTTTATAAATTTTAATTTAATTACCATTAACTACGAACATACATACAATTCCATACGTACCATTCAGACATTTTTACTCAGTGCTCTATCTTTCTTTAATCAACCAAGACGTAATAGATTTTTAAAATATTGTAATTGTGTTTATAGCCTTGATTGAATCATGAATGTGATTTTATAATCACTCTGGGAAATCGTAACTTTGGGAGCGACGAATGAGTGGTGGCGCTGACCGTTGGGATATTGATTGTCAGGTTGGAATAATAAAAGTACGATTATAATAGTATTATAGCTATTTATATCTAGGCTCTCACTGACATTCTACGTATATTTAACTCGCCATTTAAAAAAAAGAACAAACGTTCTGGCGTCATCATTATTGATGAAAATCCCTCATTCATATATAAATATATCATCATCAGACAGCCCTCAGGGGGAGTGATGTAAGAAGAATGGTAGGGGAGAAATGGGAGAGGGTCGAAGAGGGGGATGATAGGGGAAGGGGGTGAGGGGAGAAGGGAATACATCAGTGTGCCAGACGACGCGTCGTGCGGGACCGAATAACCTGTATGGGAAATTAATCGAAATTATTCACCGTGTGTAGCAAAACGGATGAATAAAATGTCGAGGACTGCGAACTACTCGGTTATATGAAAAAGCCCCATCGGGAACTAAATACCTTACGAAATAGCTAATTTTATCTGAATGTGTTTCTAATTTCGTATACATTGTAACCACTCTGGCTGCCTAACATGGCTATGCACAGTGTCGGATTAAATAAGCATAACTAGGTTTAATTAGCCAATTAAATAAGCAAAGCTATAATCTTACGACGTCGTATGGCTGTTCATTTATTGATCGCAGGATCAGTAGGGCGGTGTCGACGAACCCGTCACCCCAGGCTGGTATAACGATATGTGATCATTCTTTCAGCCGAGGGATGAGCGTAGAAGACTAAGAGACAAGGCAAATCTACTGTCTAGCTGTGCCAACATGTCCGACAGAGGCCAACACCTTACGGGGAGGCACCGAGAAAGGTAACCAGCGGGCAGCCTCGCCCCTGTCTACCAGTTTGGAAGGATATCTCGGTCTGGAATTAACCCGCAGAATACCCCCTACCTCCTGACTGGTTACAGGATCGAGGTCGCTTGCGCGGTCTTCTCTCTTACGTAGCGGTGATACGGTGTCTACCAAATCTATCGTAGACCACGACATCCTTTCCCCGGCTCTTCACCCTGAATCGGGTAGCCGAATAGTCGTTGTAAGAGCAGTTGCCGTAAGGTTAACAACTACCTCCCCCCTTACGCTCTATAGGAAACATTACTGTTTCCAGGCTCCCCCGGCTGCTAGTCGGAGTGCATAATCGATTGGCTGCCGCAGCATGGTTCGCAAACCGCCGAGGAGCGCCCGAAGGTTGACTCCTAAGGGAGACTGGCCCGCAGGCAAGAGTCCTACCCTGGCTCGCACTTCTGCGTGGAGGCCGCCGGATGGGTCTTGACCCGTGCGTTTGACCGACCCTAAATTGCCAAACTGCAACATGGCCCATTAACTCCCTGACTGATCGCAGGATCAGTCAGTTATGGCTTGAAATCAAGGTACTTATATGTTCAATGTTCAACCTTCGAAAATGATTTAATGAGTCTAACTCACTCCAAATCCGAAAACTACCAATATTATCCTAATGTTATAATTTTATAACGTATGTTGTGTAAATAATAAAAAATATTTCTTGCTGTATTTCCCGTTGGTGATTTTTCACCGTTTTCAATCAAAGTTGTTGTGAATTTGTAACAATTATTTAATCAAAGGGTAGAGTTTCTCGGTACCTAATTACCTGTTCGAACCCAGGTCAACCCGACGCCATTCATAGGAAATATTATGGATTTTCAGATTTGTAAATTGATATTCTCTGGCCGATTTTCCCACCGTTTTTTTAAATAATTGCGCAAAACTTTAAAGTTGCAACAATTATGTTGTTAACAGTTATTTAATCAAAGAGTAGAGTTTCTCGGTACCTAATTACCAGTTCGAAGCCAGGTCAACCCGACGCTATTCGATAGAAAATTTTATGGATTTTACAGATTTGTAAATTGATATTTTTTGGCCGATTTCCCCACCGTTTTTGAAATAATTGCGCAAAACTGTAAAGTTGCATGTCTGAATTTTGCTTACGAGGGGTGGAAAACGTACTGGAATTCGGATTTAGTAAAACAAATGTAGACAGAAATTTTCTTTTATTTTAAAGGTACGAGTGAAAAGTTTCATCGAGATCGGAATAAGATTGTTATATGAAATGATTTAATAAAGATAAAATATGATGAATAAAGATGAAACATGAAATATAAATCCCATTAGATATTAATACAGTCACAAGATAAACTATATATACAAATTTAATGTAAGAGGCAGGTCTGTATTTGCTTCGTGTAAATTTTATTTTTTGTAGAGCTATTTTAAATATTAGAAATATGTAGTCCGCAAGCAGAACTATGTGTTATATCTTACGTATCGTGTAAGGCAGGTCATTTATGTATGTTACAGGCAATATGTTTAGCGTAGGGATTCTGTAGCATCTCTACAAAATGTATACAGCTCCCGAGTCTTTTAGGCAATGTATGAAAGAAAGCGTTTTTATTCAGGTATTGTGTTCAGGAATTTATTCAGACATTGTATGCAATATCTAGGAATTATATTTCTGAATAATAGGCGTCAATATCATTCATGGTTCAAAGTATAGTTTACGTATTCTATAGAATGACGTATAAAAGTTCGGCAAATTGTTAATTTTAATCTAAACTAACTAACTAACAAACTATGTTTAACAATCTCTTCGTTTACTGTTTTTTGAATATATAAAATTCTGATCTGCTATATACATAAATGCTTTAAAACTCCATAGTCGATAACACCCATTATCCGTGGCTTATGTGACAATAGTTAGTAAGTTGGGAGTAATACCGCATCTTCGGTCTACATCAGTGTTGGGCAAAATTTAGTCGACTAACGATTGACGATTGAATACCTTAATCGCGATTGACGACTAACGATTGATTCGTCTAATCGTCAATCGGCGACTATTGATTGATTGGTTTCAATCGTTAGTCAGGATTGACGATTAAACGTCGGCGATTGATATTCTCGACAGCGTCAACTTCATTATTGCGTTTTTTTGTCGGTCGGTGCGAACGCGACCGCGAACGCGACCGCGGACGCGACCGCAGTGATATCAGACCTCATGAAAAAACGTTAAGATTTATGACATTGCATAATAATTCAGCATTTATTTGGGCAAATTGCGCAATTATTTGGGCAAATTGCGCAATTTCAAACCTCCATCAACATCAGGAATTACTTCATTTGGACATTCAGACCTCGTTATCAGCTGAAGCAATATACCCGGGTGTTGGATCCTATAGTTTCCATTGCAGAGTTTGAACTATGATAGAAATATTCTGAAATATGGTTTTCGGACTCTGCGTGTTAGTCACATAGGCCCTGATATTTATTATATTACGGACAAGGTGACAGATATAAATAGGATAGAAAAGGAATTTACGCATCAGCCTTAAGCTGCTAGTGTATATAATAATAATAATAACAATAAAACAAATATATCATCAAAATCATCAGAAATAAATCGGAAAGTACAACATAAACATTTGGGAGTTAAACGTCAAAAGTAAAACTAAATAAATACAGAAATATCACTTAAAATAATCAATTCATTAATTGATGTGCCCCAGGATATGATCCTTTAATGTTGGTCTCCGAAATATCCGGATAAGGTCTTCATCCCCGGAAAAAAAATATTGTCTTACTATACTCCAGAGTCTGAAACAAACTCATTCTATATCGAGTGACAGAATAAAAGCTTTCGTAAAGCTGTTTTATAATATTGCCTTGTAAAATATTAACTATATTGCCCTCACGAGACTTAATCCGGCACTGATTTTACAGTCGACTGGTCCACCGTGAGCAACGTCTTTACCACCCCTGCCGTAAATATAGTAATGTATTTTTGCAGAGACCGTTTTATAATACATATGTTTTATCGATTCCACAAGCCACCTGAAACATATTTCCTAAAACCGCATTAATCAATGCACCTCGATGACTAGATATTATAGACCAGTAGCCGACTGTAGTAGGCAAAAATAAATTCAACCGATCTGGGGTGAAAGTCGCATCTAATTTTATCAAATACTAGATGACCCGGAGAACTTCGTACCACCTAAAATTGATTTGATTGTAACTCTTCATCAGCGTTTGTTAATCCTAGCCAACCTTCTAAATCCAATTCATTAAAATCCTACTAATATTATAAACGCGAAAATTTGTATGTATGTATGGATGTTTGTTACTCTTTCACCCAAAAACTACCGTATGGATTTTGATGAAACTTTACAATAATATAGCTTACACATCAGAATAACACATAGGCTATAATTTATAAAGATATAGTGTGAATTATCTAAAATATAACGATAACTGTCAAGTAAGTAGGAAAAAAATCTTAGAAATTGACATTCGAAATTTAAATTCTATCCTACTATTCCTACTAATAATAATCCTACTAATAATATAAACGCGAAAGTTTGTATGTATGTATGGATGTTTGTTACTCTTTCACGCAAAAACTACCAAATGGATTTTGATGCAACTTTACAATAATATAGCTTACGCATCAGAATAACACATAGGCTATAATTTATAAAGATATTTGGTTTTCTATCATCATTATCACAATTTTCCATCACCACGCGGGTGAAACCGCTGGACGCAGCTAGTCTATAATATAGCCGAATCATGTACGGTTTGAGTTTCGTTTGGTGATTAAATGAAAGTCGTTTGTAATTAAAATAAATTCAATATATTTAATTTACATGATGAAATATAAATGCAGTTCACATTCAACACAAAACATTCTGGTAAACTCTGTTTCTCGTTTTGTTTTCCGGCGCGTAAATAAACAAAAATTATGGCTTTCCGGCCGATGGCTTGGCGAAAACGGGACATACAGTTGTCCATGCGCGAAATACGGATATTCCAACTTAATTCCGCAAACTTCCAACACGCGTGGTTTGTCATCGCGAAGGCCAGACGCACGGGGAATTGCAGCCGTTTAAAATCGAACGGTAAATCCGTTGATTGATGTTGATTTGTCGAGGTTGATTGATGTTACGGATCATGATGATGACAGCATGAGCCTAATTTCTATTGCAAATCTGAGGTGGCAATCCCGGCAATCCCGACGAATTCAAAAATCCTGTGCGACAGTTGACTACCTCATCCTGGTTGATAATTGTATCTATCGATTTGAAGGCAAACAACTGTCCCTGAATTACATTTTGAATGGTCGCGTTGAGGTCATCGACATATTTGTTTTTCACCTCTAATTGGCTCGTTCGGTCAGCTAATTATGGCTTTTGAACTTCTGCGCTACGTTCAGAAAAACACGCCACTGACACAAATCAGTGGACAATGTTATGAATCCGGTCGAGATGTCAACTGCGACTTTCCCTTTACCAATGTACAACAATTGCTTCGAAAAACACATCTGCATTTCGATTTTGTTGCAAAAACTTTCGCATGTTAGTCGACAATCGTAGTGTCTTCACATGTCGCCATAAATTTGATTATTTTAAGCACGCGTTTAGTTCGTCAGATACAGTTGAACGTGGAATAACTGGAAGAGTCTGACGAAAATCATCGGAAAACAGAATCATGTCTCCACCAAAATAAATTTTTTAGTCACGAAGAGCTTTCAACGTTCTTGTGGGGCATCGCACATTCTACCCAAACGATCAATTTGCATATCTGTAGAACCTGCACCATATCGATGTTTTTAGCGATGTTGCAAGCTGGTGTCTCGTTGATGTTGTATGCTCAGTGGCATTTTCAAGGTAGACTGTACAGTTCGTCCGACTTCTAACAAAGTCGCTGCTATTCCAGACGAAGCCAATGCTGGAGCAACTTCATTCTGCGATCGAATCCTCGCCAAAACTAATGAAATTAAGAACCAGTCCCTCCGGGAGTATCCAGGAAGTAAATTCCACCATTTCCTTTGTTCACGGCATCTATAAAAAAAATCGTACGCAGACTTTTGTTCTTGATTCAATTGCAAATCATTAAAATTTGTACGAACAGCTTGGGCTAATAATTTGGGGTCGTAGTGTTGTTTTCTTTGTAACTCGTCGTTAAAGGCATCGTGTATTGGACAACTGGGTGATAATAAGCCCAAATACGACAACACTTTATTGGTCATCACTAAACACATGTCTTATATAAAGATCAATGTCTCATTAAGAATTTCTGCAGGAATTTGCAATGTCGGATATAAACTTTGGCGACACTCACGATGCAAAACATTCTCACATATGTTGTCCTTATATTTGACCCACAAATCGCTTGGATTCGAAGGAAAACACGTGTATGTGATAATCGCAAACAATGTGCGAATTTTATGCGGTGATTAAGATATGACGGAATGAGTGAGAAACCGTAAGAGTTGACACGCTTCACGGTATGTCTTACACAGATGCCCATTAACGATTATCAGCCATTGGAACGACGTCGGACCGCGAACATTCAACAACAACAATCGAAGACAATTACCATTCGTCGTTATATGAATGCACAGCGTAGATTAGACACAGAGCGTCTAAAGCAAATACATTTGGATGTCCTTTAACTAATGTTATTTGTTTCCGACGCTGAAACGATTTTTATGATGCGTTCCATGCAGGGCCGGCTCTAGGGTTTTTGGCGCCCTAGGCGAAAACAAATTCTGCACCCTCGAGTGCCTTCGGCGGGGTCTGCCGGGTATGGAACTATGGTATGGAATGGAACTTCGGAAAACCGGTTTTGTTAATAATTGTTATAACACAGAATTTGATTTTATAACCTTTGATTAATGACTGGGATATGAAAGTAAAAGGAATTTCAATTTTAGATAAACTAGATAACATTTAATATCCACAAACCTGAATGTAATGTTAGTTGAAAAAGTAGTTTTAACAATAGCTTTGCATTTTGTCTTTTGTTTTGATAACTTATAGATTCATAATAAGAAATCTAAATTAGTATTCGATAAGCTTCCATAACACACAGTTATACATTAGGTATATATGTGTTTATAGGTTTATAGGTTTTACATTAGGTATATATGGGTTTATAGGTTTTATAAATAGCATTATGTACAGTTCTCTCAATAACAAACAGAAACTCACAGTTAGAATACAGATAGCTTTCCTGTTTTTATAACACTGAACAAAATACACAAAGAGTAACTGTTTGATATTTTACTGAGAGTAGATTATTGTTTTCTTTACTACAGTCCAAAAAACTTATACTCCTAAAGTCCAAACATTTCTTGCTTTCTGCTTAGCAAATTCCTGTATGAGGGCTTTTGAGTCTAACTATCTTGTTATCTGTCTTGCTATCGTAATTAACAGTAGGGCGGTTTCGACTGTAGTCGATGGGCGAACCCGTCACCCCAGGCTGGTATAACGATATATGATCGCTCTTTCAGCCGTGGGATGAGCGTAGAAGACTTGAGGACAAGACAATCTACTATCTTGTTCACCTTCAACCCGTTAGAGACCAACGCCTTACGGCGAGGCACCGGGAAAGGTAACCAGTTGGTAGCCCTAGCCCCTAACTATCAGTTTTGGCAGGATATCTCCGTCTGGAATGAACCTTTATGATACCTCCGTCCTCCCGACTGATTACGGGTCCGAAGTCGCTTACGCGACCTCTACCTATTGTAATACAGCGGTAATTCAATTAGAATTTACCGCAGACCTGAACATTCTTTGGCCATAGTGCCACACGGAATCGAGAAGCCCAAGGTCATTACAAGAGTGGCATGACAACAGGTCAACATCCACCCCCGCTGATTAGGAAACAGTATATTTCCATAGTCTCCAGACTCCTTCAGGCCTGAGACGCGGGAGTCTTACCCGGGGTAGCCTTTCACTCGAGTTCCGAGTTGAGCCGATCCGAGAACGAAGTGGATCTTGTGGCCAAAGCTGCACGAAACCGTAATTATCGTAATTATCAGTACCTATTGTAATTAACAGTCTGACTCACTGACTGACTGCTAAAATGCACAAAAACCATACCTGCACTGCCGATGCAAACTCAGAGCACGACTTACGATTCACCAACTGACTTGTTGAAGGTCACGTCACTTTACTATGTTATTACGTGCGTAGCAACCAGGGTGGGGCGGGGCGGGGCGAAATGCATGGTTGCCGCCGAACTAAAACCCTACACTCCGCACTCCGCTTCGCATAACGAGGTTGCCAAATTGAATAGTATTTTAAGGTATACTTTCCTATTTCCTAAGATAAAATAAAATCCTATTAGTGAAATAAAATAAAATACCCTTCACCTTTCATTACCTATAAATGTAAACCTTCGTCTTCCTAAGCTAGTAGGGCACAGAAGCACTAAAATTTTATTTATTTTATGTTTTCAAATCCCGAAATTATAAATAAAATTCAATTTTGCGCCCCCAAAAATGTTGCGCCCTAGGCGGTTGCCTAGCTTGCCTATATGGACGAGCCGGCCCTGGTTCCATGTGAAGTACAGCAAAGTGCGAGCGAAAGAATCAGCTTGACAAACTGAGAAGAGGTTTGTCAATGTTTTCAATGGTGGCCGTGCCGCTCTACCCGCTGCGTTCTCTGGATTGAAATACACTCGTTTTTCGCTTTCCAGAATTACCAAATGTACAACTTTAGATCGCCTTTCGTATATCGCAAAGGAAAAGATGCGCTAAATTGCCTCGTTGCTATTGACATAGCGACACGTCTGATACTGAGATACTACCTCTTTTGAATTCCTCACAGCGAAAATAGCCATATCGCTGCTTTATTTTACGAATTTACATATGTAATTTATCGACTTGACGAAGTTGCAGTATTCCATATTGATTTGCGCTTTAAATGCCTTAGACAATAAGGCACAATCCAACGGTTGTCCACATTTACATCTTGCCTTTTGACCTTCACAACTGCAGATCGCCCATTGTCCGCAACTGATCGGCGACGATACAATGGGTATCCGTCATTGCCTGTGATGGTGTTAGCTTGAAACAGTTACTATCGATCATACAGGACTAGTCGTTGTTATAAACTTCGAGAAGTCCATAGATCATATTCTTAGGCACCACTGCAAGCGATTTCGTATTAACAGCTTCATCTTGTATTTTGGCCGAGATGATGGAATCATCTCACATCAGTGCGGTTTGCACTTGAAGTAGTTTGAGGTACATTTCCCTGACTTCGTCGACCTATGTTAGCTCATCTTCACGATATTGTAATGGGCACTGTTAAACGACACGGAATTGTTTTCACACTCACTCAAATCGGTCGAAATTTCCATGAGGTCTTTACAGTATTGAAATCCTAAAACTAAGTCCAAATTCGTGGTTATGTCTAAGCCTGCAAAGTCTAAGAATGGCTGATCAAAATTAATGTTCACAAAATGCAATTAAATTCGCTTCAACAAAATCTATTCTCAAATCCACTAATTTATTGTAAAATAAAACGATGTCATATGTAATAAAAAACAATCGGTTGTCACCCCAAGACTTTCCTGTCAGGTAGCCAGGAGCGTAATTCATCTGAATATTAATATCATAAATATTACCACACCCCCCCCCCCCTCCACCCCCAACCTAGCGCCAACCTTTAATCCTCGAAAATCGATATCGAAATTGAAATCGACATTGACTTCGACTTTTCGACTTTTCTGACTTTCCCGACTTTTTCGACATTTTTGGCTTTTGACTTTTTTGACTTTTTTACTTTTCCTACTTTTTCGACTTTTTGCCGTGTTCGACTTTTTCGGTTTTTTCGACTTTTTTGCCTTGTTCTTTTTAACTATTTAACTTTTTGACTTTTTTAAATTTTACACAATTGTACGGAATAAATAACAGTTATGGATGGCGCAGCAAACAATGGGATCGCCGCGAACGCCATCTATTGAAAGTGGCCTATTGCCGGAAATGACCAATTTCGATTTTTTCGATTTTCAGTGGTTTCTTTGAGTTTTTCCTAAATATTTTTTTTTTGTAAACCACCCCTGAATCAAGGCAAACAGAATAAAAAAAATAATTCAAATCGGTCAAGTCATTTCCGAGATCCTGCGAGACTATCACACAGCGATTCATTTATATATGTATATATATATATATACAGTGGCGGATCCAGGATTTATGTTTGGGGGGGGCTGAGGGTCGGTCTCGCTAATAGCTATATCAGTAAACTAGCTGACCTGTGCCCACTTCGTTGGGCGGTAAAACGTTTTACTTGTGATGAAAATGAGTGTGGTTTTGGTTAGTACTGAGTGCTATGATTAATTTCCTGACTGCCAAATGAAGGGTTATATTTTTACTGCAATGTATGTATGTATTTGCATGCCAATTTGACTATATTAGCGTTATTTGTGAGTGTCTTCTTGTGAGTTTCTTATTTGTGAGTGTCTTCTTGTGAGTTTCTTATTTGTGAGTGTCTTATCTCTTCAACCATTTATGCAGTAAAAGTGAAATTATATACAGTAAAGGGGAAAAGTCTTTTGTTATAAATACTTTAGACGATAAATTTCCTTATTTTGATAATAATTAATAATCGTTGATAATATGACCAATAAACATGACCTAACGATTTAAATATTTTTTTTAATTTGAAAAACTACTTTTTGTGGCTTAAATATAAAAGTTAGACATATTCTGTCGGTGACTTTTTTGTAGGCATTATCAAGCTCTACAACTTTTTTCCAGAACTTAATTATATATCTCTCATCGTTAAGGCACCGTTAAAAAAAATCAAAATCGGTACAGTAGATCCAGAGATTACTTCCTACAACGTCACAAACTTTACCTCTTTATAATACTAGTATAGATAGTATAGATAGACGACACGGTCGCGGTTCCATGCCTATGTCGTATTATCCTTTAACTACTTATGCAGTAAAAGGGAAAAGTATTTCGTTTTAAACACTTTAGACGATAAATTTACTTATTTTGATAATAATTCATAATTGTTGATAATATGACCAATAAACATGACCTAACGATTTAAATTATTTTTTTAATTAGAAAAACTACTTTTTGTGGCTTAAATATAAAAGTTAGACATATTCTGTCACTGACTTTTTTGTAGGCATTATCAAGCTCTACAACTTTTTTCCAGAACTTAATCATATATCTCTCATCGTTAAGGCAGCGTTAGTTAGAAACGTTTTCGTTCGACCGTTTTTTCCGACTTACTTTGGAAATCCGACTACCACGAAAAAGTCTTTTCATTTTCCGGATTAATCTATAGCCTATGATACTTAAATAACGTGGCTTTCTATTGGTAAAAGAATTTTGAAAATCGGTTCAGTAGATCCAGAGAGTACTTCATACAACATCACAAACTTTACCTCTTTATAATATTAATATAGAAGTATAGATAGACGACACGGTCGCGGTTCCATACATATGTCGTATTATCCTTTAACTATTTATGCAGTAAAAGGGAAACGTCTTTTGTTTTAAACACTTGTGACGATAAATTTATTTATTTTGATTCATATTATTCATAATTGTTGATAATATGAAAAATAAACATGACCTAACGATTTAAATTATTTATTTAATTAGAAAAACTACTTTTTGTGACTTAAATATAAAAGTTAGACATATAAGCAATCAAGCAATCAAGCAATCTTGATTGTAATATTGGAGTCCTGTCCACCCTAGAACGGGCTAGTCCCAGTTGGGTGACAGAAACAAATAAGCAAAAGGTTAAGGGTTTGCCATTCGGTTCCTGTTATTTTTATAAGCTAATCAATGTTTCATAGTAATTAATTCTTAAATAAATAAATAAATAAATAAATAAATACTGTCGCTGACTTTTTTGTAGGCATTATCATCTATAAAATCAATGGCATTATCAAGCTCTACAACTTTTCTCTAGAACTTAATCATATATCTCTCATCGTTAAGGCAGCGTTAGTTAGAAACCTTTTCGTTCGACCGTTTTTTCCGACTTACTTTGGAAATCCGACTACCACGAAAAAGTCTTTTCATTTTCCGGATTAATCTATAGCCTATGACACACAAATAACGTGGCTTTCTATTGGTAAAAAAAAAACAAAATCGGTACAGTAGATCCAGAGATTACTTCCTACAACATCACAAACTTTACCTCTTTATAATACTAGTATAGATAGTATAGATAGACGACACGGTCGCGGTTCCATACCTTTGTCGTATTATCCTTTAACTACTTATGCAGTGAAAGGGAAAAGTATTTTGTTTTAAACACTTTAGACGATAAATTTACTTATTTTGATAATAATTCATAATTGTTGATAATATGACCAATAAACATGACCTAACGATTTAAATAATTTTTTTAATTAGAAAAACTACTTTTTGTGGCTTAAATATAAAAGTTAGACATATTCTGTCGCTGACTTTTTTGTAGGCATTATCAAGCTCTACAACTTTTTTCCAGAACTTAATCATATATCTCTCATCGTCAAGGCAGCGTTAGTTAGAAACGTTTTCGTTCGACCGTTTTTTCCGACTTACTTTGGAAATCCGACTACCACGAAAAAGTCTTTTCATTTTCCGGATTAATCTATAGTCTATGACACTTAAATAACGTGGCTTTCTATTGGTAAAAGAATTTTGAAAATCGGTTCAGTAGATCCAGAGAGAGCTTCATACAACATCACAAACTTTACCTCTTTATAATATTAGTATAGAAGTATAGATAGACGACACGGTCGCGGTTCCATACATATGTCGTATTATCCTTTAACTATTTATGGAGTAAAAGGGAAACGTCTTTTGTTTTAAACACTTGTGACGATACATTTATTTATTTTGATTCATATTATTCATAATTGATGATAATATTAAAAATAAACATGACCTAACGATTTAAATTATTTTTTTAATTAGAAAAACTACTTTTTGTGACTTAAATATAAAAGTTAGACATATACTGTCGCTGACTTTTTTGTAGGCATTATCAAGCTCTACGACTTTTCTCTAGAACTTAATCATATATCTCTCATCGTTAAGGCAGCGTTAGTTAGAAACGTTTACGTTCGACCGTTTTTTCCGACTTACTTTGGAAATACGACTACCACGAAAAAGTCTTTTCATTTTTCGGATTAATAAATAGCCTATGACACAATATTTTGCTTCTTTCACTTTTTTTATTATATTTTTCATAATTAGAGTATGGCAATATAAGAACATAATAAACAGTTCAGTAACAAATCTGAAAGTTTTGTTTATTTATGTTTTGGGGGGGGCTTCAGCCCCTTAGCCCCCCACCCTGGATCCGCCACTGTATATATATATATATATATATATATATATATATATATATATATATATATATATATATATATATATCTATATATATATATATATATATATATATATATATATATATATATATATATATATATATATATATATATATATATATATATATATATATATATATATATATATATATATATATATATATATATATATATATATATATATATATATATGTATATATATATATATATATATATATATAAGATAGATAAAAAAGGCCCCTAAATATAAGTGGATGAAAGACAGCCGTAAATGTTCATATTCCTTAAATCGCAATAAAATCAAGAACCGCTGGATTCCTTAGGACAAAGTTAGATTTTACAGTTAGATACATTTTTGAGGAATGTTAATTGTAAAGAAAATCAATAATTATTAAAACCGGATTGAGCAGTGACGATTTAATTCAATTGAGTCAATAAGCAAACGGCTACACCTGTACTTTTTAAACTTCTATATCCTAAAATCCTCCGTAGTTCAGATATCTAATATAGATTGAATAAAAATAAAAAAACATTTCATTGAGCTTATGGAGGTTTTTTTATTTTTATTTCGATTTAATGGCTCGTTGATAACAAACTCAGCCAATTGTATCATATTTTAAATGTTGGTAGCATTCGAAATTTGAATTATTTCGTAATGTCACTTTCATTTAGAAAACGGCTTTGCCAAAGTGATCAATAGTTTAACTTTTTATTTTTTCGCTTAATTCGTCTCAATTGAAGGCATTTTGTGTTGCATAAGGATAAGCCCTATTTATGAGATATATGGATGAATAGTGATCGTTAGTCGACTGCAAAAGGACCTTTAAACTTACATTGCACCGTCGAAAGTCGTGCACATCCGTAAGTATATCTCATTCAAACATAAGCATTTCCCAATACAAGCTGGGATTTCCTTCGCTACTTTTTAAGTAGCTTTTACTAATTTTATTTTATATATATATATATATATATATATATATATATATATATATATATATATATATATATATATATATATATATATATATATATATATATATATATATATATATATATATATATGTATATATATATATATATATATATATATATATATATATATATATATATATATATATATATATATATATATATATATATATATATATATATATATATATATATATATATATATATATATATATATATATATATATATATATATATATATATATATATATATATATATATATATATATATATATATATATATATATATATATATATATATATATATATATATATATATATATATATATATATATATATATATATATATATATATATATATATATATATATATATATATATATATATATATATATATATATATATATATATATATATATATATATATATATATATATATATATATATATATATATATTTCATTTGATTAACATATTTATTAACATTTAAAAAATAGAAATATTTTTGCAATAGTAAAATAAAGTATTTTTGATTTTAGTTTCTACCGCTGCAGAAATGACGGTAAAGGTAAACGAAGGTAATAATTTTTATATGTGTATTTTCTAGATGAACAATATAAAATACCAAAAACCTATAATTGTTATGTTTTTACAAGGATTTCATTTTTTTTAACGATTTTCACCCTAAAATTTTTGTGAACAACTAGTAATCAAAATATATTTAAACACCTTTTTCTGATTTTTTTAGTTCATGTAAAAGAAAATTTAATAGCCTTTAATTTTTTTTTTTGGGCAACAACTCGATCCGTCGAGTAGTTTTTTTTTGCCGACGCAGAACTGAAAAATATGGTTTTGGGAAAACGTGTTTAAAGTTTTCTTTAAAGAGCAGTAGTAAGTTTTATACGCTGATAGTTGCAATCTGCAACTATTAGCGACTCCAGAGGTCAAAGATTCATGAATAGAGTTCAACTTAAGTTAAAGAAAAAAAACATGAAAAACAAGTTTTTTTTGGCTGCCTAAACCAGGCTACCCCCTTAAAATAAGTCATTCGGAATATAATATTTCCTGGATCAAGTGTTTTTAAATAGTAATTGTAATCCAAAATTGGGCCTTTTTGAATGGCCGCAGCTGATTAGAATGATTGCACAGCTTACACACAGTAGATTGCACAGGCCTTGATACCGTTGACCAAGTAATTATTTGTATTTGTGTTTTTTCTTTAAAATATCTCCCCGTCTGATAATTTGTGAAAATCCAATATTTGTTTGATTATTTAGTACTTTTGTCCACATTAAAATTCTACGAAATTATGTAAGAATTTTGATTGAAAATATTGGAAAATGTTGTTTTTTGGATGTTCAACGTTCATACCTTGCAATACCGACGTTCATACCTTATACCTTAATAGGTATATATTTAAATATTATACTTGTTATTTTTGTTAGTTTTTGACATAACCAAGTGTAGGAATTCCTATCAACTGGTTTGATATAAAAAAATAAATAAGAAAATAACATAAATTTCATTCCCGGGAATATAAAATAATCATTCACTCTAGCTTAGGACATTACATTGGATGAACTCGATGTATTCCTGCTACAAAAACTCTGTAGTATTACCGTGGTGGAGGCTACGTAAGGTAGCCTCGGAGCTCCCCTGCGGAGCTCGGTTATAATTTCTGGAAAACCTTTATTTATGTACTAATCTGTGCTAAGCGTTCCCCGTTATTGCAAGGAAAATGCAATGTTTACATCTTTGTTTTTGAGATAAATGATGCAACCTTTTTCTTCGATACCCAGCATGAACGGACCAGTGGTGAAGCTAGGTGGCCAAAGGCCCTGGTGCGAGGGGAAAGTTGGGCCTCAGTCACTCATCTCCTCTAATCAAAACCAAACTAATTGATTTTAAATATTGTTTCTTTTGAATAGAAATCGTCTAACCAATCAATATAATTGGGCACCTTACAGTCGAATAAAAATCGAAGCATACTATCATTACAATTTTCATCGTTCCTTAATATTTGTGAAAACCTCGCCGTTCGCTGTTTTGCGCCAGAAAAAACAAGACACGCGCAGTTCGCATCTCGCTCGGCGAAGCAGATCGCGAAACGCCATTGCTGGCATCGTAGTAGTAATACTAAATTCCGTTAGATAGAGTTTTTATAAATAGTTTTACTAAGTGCGTCTACGTGGCGTTTTAGAGCAAACTTAGAATTATTTGAATAATCGATATATCGTAATACATTAGCATTATTTTTGTCAGACCAACAACCGAAAGGCCGTGGACCTGGGGGTCCACGGGGCTAGCACTACCTAGGGGTAGCACTGCGAGTCCTGGTGCACTGCACCACATTAGTAGCTACGCCACTGGAACGGACATTTCTTCCTTTACTCTGTTATGACGTTATATGTTAGAATGGAATATAAAATTAGTTTGTATCTAACAATTCTTGTGAGACATTCATCAGTGGTTTAAAGTTAAATTAAATTGTGGGTAGAATATGAATAATTGAAAAGTCGAGCATAAAAATCGCAATTATTATAACCGGTAAAAATTCAGTTAAATCGAGTAGAAGAAAATAAAAGACTTAGATACCTAATGCAAATAAATATTTATCGTTCTTTTATATAACCAATAAGTAGAAAAGCGTTTTGTTGTATGCCGCTTCATCAAGGCAAAAATTGCGAAAGAATATAATACCGTGTATCACCCAAATAATAAAAAAAATACGTATTCATTTTTAAACATTTTTAAATGTGCGGATATGTGCAGTTTTGCTTATGCCAATCTCACATCGTTAGCTCCAAATATGCGCGAGATAATCAACAGTGACCCAGACAGAAAAGATTGCGAGAACATCGTACTGAAATATTCGTCGCGGGATTGGAAAGTACTGGCGAAACTACTACTGACAGCGATCCGTATTGGTACTGAAGTGGTCATTTTCGCGCGCGAAAGGCCCATCTAAGCCCTTATATATCGATGCACCAATAGGATTCCGTTTGCACGCTTGCGGACGGAACCCCAAAAAGAACGATCAATATCCGCGGATTCTAGTGCGGATGCGGTTTTTTAAAGGATGCGGACATCCGAAACAGATTTGGATCGATCCGATGACGTATCACTTCCGGCTTCCGGTCTAGTAGATACCATCCATCAGCTCCATCCTGAACCCGAACCCCAACGCAAATATTTCACTTGGTTTATCTATTTTTACTCGCGTTCAAGAACAACGGCGATGTGCAGCTGCCGTATTGGACGGGTTTCCTTGTGTGCTGTTTATTATAACTCTAGCCTTTTCGTGAATGTTAAAATGTGTTACGAGCTGTTGGTACTTGCGCGTACATTTCGTGGGCATACAGGAGAATCTGACTAATATGAAATCGAAAACTATCGCGATTGTTTCACATTATAAATGGTATAAATTGATTTTACTTCGTGAAGTTTTATAGCACCCGGCGTTTCGGTGATGTTGCAACCTCCGTTATCCAGGGTAAACTAAAGTACTATTAATCGTCATCCGTTGTTCTGCGGGTAGGCGGCAAACTGCTGCTGTTACTTCGCAAATTATAACGGTGGTGGGGGTGACGGGTACAGCGCGTGAGGATTTTAATATTTACTTCGTGGAAGCCTCTTCTTAAAGTTTCTCTTTTTATTTTTAACGCCCATTCCCAAACGCACAGACGTAACACACATAATAGACGTGCACACCAATACTCACTGTATACAGTGAGTATTGGAATATACAATACTCACTGTATACACTGTATACCCGCCGCCCCACCACTAATTTATTTGTTTAAATGGATTATACTAGTCCTATATATGGCATGTGATAATGTCTAAGTCCAAAAATATAGCGGAAAGGCCTGTCACGTATAGGCCGCTATGTCACGTATAGAGCGGGCAATTATAAGTCACCAAGGCAAATAAAGGAACATTTTAATTTTGTGGACTTAGTCAGGTTGTCCTGTACGCCCATGATATACGAATACTTCTTCTTTAGGTTTCACGTCCGACATCGGACTTATCTACGTGGGCGACATGTGTATTTATATATCAACTAAAATTTTAGGGTCGTTCTTGACGAGCTGTTTACTATGCACACGATCCGGATTATGATTATTGCCGATTTATTGACCGATCCTTTAGGATCGGTCGATCGATCCTGGTTGTTTCCGCCCATCTATTCTAAAGGTCATGATCGAAAATTTTATTATACTCGTTCGTGGATTGCTTAGCAATATGGCGTAATATGCAGATTTACGCGTGCCATTAGTCTTAGCGTTTTCCGTTTCACTATTGCGACTGGAAAACATATTTTCCCCGTGCATTGTGCGTTAAAAATGTCTAGTGTATTTACATCTGCTTTGGTGAGCGTTCACGTTTGAGAGGTATTCGTTGGACTCGCCTGATCAGTGTATTGTAGATTAAGTTATTCTGGAGAAGAGAGAGAATTTTATTTGACACTAGAGTTGAGTCCTGAAATAACGCCTATTTGTCGGCATTCTTCACTAGCATCAAATATCGTTTTCGAAACCGCGGCCCGAAATAAAACGGAATTAATTCAGCGACGCTTTGAAGAAAGAGGGGTCTGTCTTACATATGTAAATATATGAAGTAAAGGGCAGAAGGCTTGCTTGCTTGCTTTATAATTGCAGTTAGCTTTGCTTGTACAATAGTGAGGTGTTTCAAAAAAAGATTATTGACCGCATCTGTGATATTTACATCGGAACTCCGTCTTTAAGGGGGGAAATAGGTGTAGGACGGCGTTTTCACAGTGATTTTCATGACTTTCTTTTAACACATAAATAATTTTATACACACATTTAAGAATACATTTTGAAATTTCCAAAATATCGTCGAATATTAACGGAGAAATCAGCTGCCGCACATTGTAGATCGCCATACGACTGAGCAGTTTGTGTACATCTTGGAGGTCGCAATTTTCATCTGAAATCAATTGCACAAAGAATTTACTGGAATTTTTACAGTATAGGTACCTTTCTCAAAAATCGAAAAAACAAAGAAATACTACTAGGTTAGATCATTGTAATGCTAAATGTGAAAGAAAAAAGCTTCGGACGCGTAAATTTTCAAAACCAAATTTACATACAAAAAAAAATATATTTTTTTTTTTACCTTAGTTTTAAAGGTTGTTTTAAAAAACCTAACCTAACCTAACCTAACCCACCGCCAAATAGGTGTTTATGTATTATTTAAAAAAAAAACTACCGAAATGTATGGGTTTGTCGCTTTTTTGAATGCCTATATATCGCTTATTTATTGAGACCGAATAAATATTATTACAGATTCGGAATCAGCGTGGTGAATATAGTCTGGTGACGTTAAAAAATCAACAATCTAGAAGAGGTACCTATACTGCAATAATACCAATTTACTTTAATTTATATGTGTCTCTTCTATGTAAACCCTACTTCCCTCGAAAAATGAAAATTAGTATTTTTCAGAGGGGCGTGAACATAAATCATGGTTTTTTTTTACATTTTTTCGTCCTTTTTTCACAATGAAAAATACTTTAAACAATAATGTTGTTTAGGATTTAGGTTGAAATAGAGCGTATTTTTATAAAGAAAGTAAATGCTAAATTTCAAAATGATTCATTAAAAACTTTTTAAGCTAGAGTGTACACAAATTCGAAACAAGTCGTTTCGAGAAAATCGCGTTTGAAAAAAAGAGTGGCAGAAAAGGTTCAATTAAGGTAGTAACGAATCAATTTAAATAACTTACTCAGCAATTCCCGCACCATATTGCAATCCTTCTTCAGCTTCGTATGCTTCGTTTTCAGCTTGCCACTTTCTTCGTACATAAATCACTACCTGATCGACCGCTCCGTATTACAAGCAACACCCTCCGACCCTTTTGATCGAATTGGAATTTTGTTTTGAAATTTTAAGAGTATATTTTCGAATAGTTTTACAAGCGATTTATGAGGAAAAAAATAAATTTTTAGAAGCCTCTACACCTATTTCCCCCCTTAAGGGGAGAATGTATGCGGAAGTGCCAAAACAGCACATCGCATAATCGATATAACTAGGGTTGTCGACTACAGCGGGCGAGCCCGTCACCTCAGAAAGTTTTAACGATTAGTCGTTCTCCCTGGAGTGAGCGCAGAAGACTTTTGACAAAACAGTCCACCATCTAGCTACGCCACAAGCCCGTAAGAGGCCAACGCCTTAACCGCAAGTTAGCCAGGAGTATTACCCGGCGGGCTTACAGTCACGCCCTTACTTCCAATTGTGACCAGATTACTCCAGTCTCTCGATTGGTTACGAGTTCGAGGTCGCTTGCGCGGTCCTCTCCCTTACGAAGCGGTGAAACGGTGTTTACCGAATATATCGCGGATCACAGCGTCTTTTGCCCGGCTGTTCACCAAGGTACGCCGTAAGGTCCGCAACCACCCCCGCTCTATAGAAAACAGTACTGCTTCCAGACTCCCCCGACTGTTAGTCAGAGTGCACAGTCGATTGGCTTACGCCGCGTACAGGAGCGCCAGAAGGTTGATTCCCCAGGCTCCCAGTCTCGCAGGCTCGCACTTCATGCGTGGAGGCCGTCGGATAGGTGTTGACCCGTGAGTGTGACCAACCCTGAACAGAATGGGTCTTCGTGGCCAACTCAGCAAGGGCCCATTAACTCCCATAACTCGGATAATTGAAATGTAGAAAAACAAATGTTTCGACTATAAATTATATAATTTATATTCGAAAAAAATATACTATTCGCGTTATATATGTGAATAGTTACCTATATGAAGATCTGATCAATATTTAAGATTAACCTCCTATATTTTAAGAGAAAACCACGGAGAAATATCGGTAAAAACGAACCAAAACAGAATTAAGATTAACATTACCCTTGTCAATTTCTAAGTCATTTAGCTATTGAATCCCTTAAAAGACGTAAAAATCTATCAGATTTATTTGTTTTACATTAAAATTCAGAAAAAACGGAGGAAAACTAAAAAGAGTGAAATTTTGCTGTTTTTTTAAAAAAACAGGCGTATTCTGAAAAGATTTCAATTCATATAAAAAGTTCTTTGATGTATTGACTTTGCGATTAAATGAGTTACGTGTGATACCAGAAAAGCATTATAGATTCTTTTGTATTTTTTTATCACAACTTTTATTATTTCAATATTAATTACAAAACTTTTAATTTGGTATACAATTTTAATTTGAATACGTATTCATATTCTGTCTCTCCGTATTATTTCTTTGATGTACCTAATCAGCCTATAAAATGGGATAGATGACACTAATAAAGGAATGATTATTGTTATCATTGGTAAAAAATAATGTTTTTTTTATAATCAGCATATAAAAAAACATTCCTTATCAATGTTATTATAGATGCCAGAAATATATTGCTATTAGTTTCGCCGGACAATGCTATAAACGCCACACGCATGACGCCAGGCACATATCCAGAATTCAGTTTCGGGGGGGGATATTCAGTTTCTGAAGGGGACAGTTTCGGGGGGGGGGACATACACGAAATAACGCGCGCGGCATTCACCAAATTTAAATTTGGGGGTTAAATCCCAACTAACCCCCCCCCCCCCCCACCCCCCGATACGCGTGCCTGGCACTAGGTATATAAATCGCGGATTCTCCCTAATTCTCAATTTTTTTCGACTTTATTTTTTACTCAAAAAATATTTGGGGCATCCCCTGTGCCCCCCCTCCCTCTGGATACGTCCTTGCATGACGCTGGCGCAGAAGGATTGCTAATATTTTAACATTAACCAATCACAAAATATATTTAATAAATGGTTTTAAGTGGTTAACAAAGCAGGATAGCCAAATGGAATAAATTGACCAACAAATTGAAATACTCATTTTAATGCGAGGTTAAAATGGCATATTTTTTCATCACGTTTAAATACGAGGCGATATATATCGATTACGTATTACGGATTAATTACATTGGACTATTAACTTTTTCAATAAATAACTGAAACTTCGGAAACTGGTCAGCAATCGAATCTATTTTGGTATTGTAGGTATCTAAATAATAAATTATATAATAGTTATTTATTCTCCAAATGTCTAATCATAAACGTCTTTTTCTTTAAAAAAAAATAATCCATTTCATATACTTGGTAGAGTCAAAAATTTACCAAAATTTTTATTTTAATATTTCTATATGCAACGATAATATGAGGTATACGGTATACATACAAGAAGGTTGGCCGTTCAAGCGCAGAATCTCTATTTTATACATAATGAACAACATTTTCCGATATTTTCAATTAAAAAACCTTTGATGGTTTCATAAATTATCATATGGATAATAATAAAATCATTTAAAATATGCAATATTAACAAATTAGTAATAATAATAATAGTCAATCGCCAATAGTTAATAGTCTTTTATTATACCAAAATATTAAATATAGTTAGATATGTCATAATAATAAATGTTTAAAACACGAATTATCAAAATATCAATGAAACATATAATCTAAAAAATAATCTATCAAAGAAATCAATAGCTTAAAACTAATGCAACAAATAGTCAATACAAATTATTGTAATATTAAACAAAGTCAGACAAAATAAAAAAACAAAGCTCAATAAACAAATATATACAACGACAATAGTTACAATAACAAATTAAACATTATCAAATTATTCTTACAAGGTTTGACTCGTATATCAATAGGCAATAGTCAGAAAGGAAACTTACAATGATATAGTACTTCTATATTACAATAATAGTCAATAATATAAAGTAATATAATATCTTCACAATAATATGAAGCATTATATCGTCACAATAATAGAAAGATTATAAAATATTAAATTGTTAAAAAGTCAAGAAAGTCACGAAAATCAATAAAATTGAGAAAAATCAATGTATATATTTTTTTTTAATTTGGTATTCGGTAATTTACAATTAAATACAGTAAATGGACATATACAATTATAATGTCATAAACGAGAAACCAGTATCAAAAAACTGATAACATGTAATGCCAGAAACTGTTGCCAGTTATCCTATTTTAATATCGCCTAACAAGACAATAGTCTGTTCCAGGCCGACATTGAAATTGATGTAAATATATTATAAACCAATATAAAAAACTAAGTAATGTAGAATGTAGAAAATTTGGGAGAATTTATACACTAAGAGTTATTATTAATTGACAAAATCCCTAATGCCATAAATTGGGATTATAATTAAAATACACTGCACCTTTTACTTAAGGTATTCAAATGTAGGTATTCTATTGCTTTCGAAATATTTTCGAAACGGGTACGGGCTTGCGAAAGTTAGACTAATAAAATGGCTTGGCGCTTTATCAAGTATAAATGAATGATTATGATTTGAAAGTCTACGAACCAGAGCGCTTGAGGAAATCTGTTATGAAAGTTCTGTTCTGTCTGATTCGAGATGTTTTGTAGTGCTATTTTCGTCCCGAGAGGCAATCCATTAAAACTGAACTGAATCATGCACCGGTATACGTGGCATACGTAAATAAGCCGTAGAATATACAAAGTATACATTTTTATACGTCGAGTGATGTTGAATAATATATGACTCACCTTTTTTTCTATTAATAGGGGGTTTAATATTAAAGCTCTTAGACAGGTAAAAGATACTTTCCGTGAAGGTGTCATCAGTATTGCTTTACATTATTCATTTTTTTAGATCAGCCTAGGGGTGACACACCGCTGCTGCAATTGACCTTAAACATGACGGTGCCCGAGTACATATACAGGAAAATATACGGCATACATTCGGAGGGTAAAGAAGCCTACCAATTTCCTGGCAGGGAGCCGTTAGGCTAAAACTAACACTACGATGAGAAATAATCAATAGTCATTTATTTCATCTCAGATAGTAGCATATACCTACATTATATAACACATGTAATACATTGACATACGTCAATTATTTAAAAGTATATAATTAAATGTTATTCTATAGTAGCTATGTTACTTTCCCGGCCCACCAACGGGAAAGTATTGTGAACGCGCTAGTTTTATTTCTGAAATGAAATGAATGAAATGAAAAATCTCTTTATTGCACAAATAAAAGAAGGTACAATGGCGGACTTATTGCTACATAACAATTATAGATATACGTTCTATGTCGAGAAAATAGGCCTATAGTTTTTGGGCTGTAGAGGTAAAAGGGCTTAGGTAAGGCTATAAAGGCCTGTTTCCAAAGAGTAGGGAAGCTACGGCTTATGAAAGAGAAGTTAATGACGTGAGTGAGAACTGCAAGAATTGGTCCTAGGATTGGGCTGATGAGTGCGATATTAAAATTGTCGCACCCAGTCGCATTAGTTTGTATTTCTTTGATGATACGTCGTAGTTCCTATCGCGTGGTGCCCGTTATGAAAAGATGTTGCTTTAATCAATGGGTCAATAATTGACGGTGGGATGACAATGTGGGAATTCAGAGCATTGAGATCAACATCCAGGCTATACGAGCTATTTTTAGACTTTCCCACGGCAATGGACTTGAGAAACTTTCAGGTGTTCTTGGGAGCAGAGTTTAGAAGTCCTGCATATGTAGGACTTTTTGACGCTTCTGCACAATTGGTTACATCGATTTATACGTAATTTCTTTTCTATTTGGTATTTTTTGGCTATTTCGATACTTTTTTATTTTATAATTTATTCCTTTGTAAATAATTTAATCTCCTTTAGTTCATGTTTATTTCTGACTGTTAGCCATTTTTTTTGTTGATTGCAGTAATTAATTTCATGTCTAATTTATTATTTATTTATTTCGGTTATGATATTACAGAAAAAAATATATTGACGGTTTAAAAAAAATAATTAAGTGGGTACTAATCAACTGTTATTTTATTACTTACCAACAATTTTTTTTTTTAAATTTAATATTATTTATGAATTAATTGAAGTAATTTTATTGGGGTTTTTGTTATTTCATTTTAACAGTTACGTTTTAATTCTTTTTGTTTGTTTGTATTTTAATTCTATTTGTTGTTTGTACTTAATGTTTGTTTTTTCTATACCCCATAAGGTTTTTTTAGTAAATAAAAAAATGATTTCAATTTTTTTTGCATGACAAAAGGAATATAGAAACTGTCCATGCATCTAGATCCCCCACCAAATAATACCACCTGAAAAATATCCTTTAGAGACAAGTTAAATTTAATTTTTGAAAAACCTGCGCAAAAAATAAAGAATTGATTAGACATCATATTGAGATGTCAACCACAACGGGCGAACCGTCACCGCAGGACGTTTTAACGATTCATCGTTCTATCGACCGTGCAGTGAGCGTAGAAGACTTTGGACATAACAAATCCGACGTCTAGCTACGCCACAACCCGTTAGAGACCAACGCCTTACCGCGAGTAGCCAGGTATGTTACCTGGCGGGCGGCACTCGCGCCCTAACTACCAATTGTGACCAGATTTCTCCGGTCTCTCGATTGGTTCCGAGTTCGAGGTCGCTTGCGCGGTCCTCTCCATTACGAAGCGGTGAAACGGAGTATACCGAATCTGTCGCGGACCAAGGCGTCCTTAGCCCGACTCTGAACCGGGATCGGATGGCTAATGGTCATTTCAAGAGCAGTCGCCGTAAGGTAGACAACTACCCCCGCTCTTTAGGAAACAATACAGTTCCCAGACTCCCCCGATTGTTAGTCGGAGAGCACAATCGATTGGCTTGCGCCGCTCGGTGCGCAGACCGTCCAGGAGCGCCAGAGGATTGATTCCCAGGGGAGACTGGTTGACCCAGTGTCCTACCCGGGCTCGCACCCCATGCGTGGAGGCCATCGGATGGGTGTTGACCCGTGAGTGTGACCGACCCTGAAACAGAATGGGTCTTCGTGGCCAACTCAGCAAGGGCCCATTAGCTCCCAGATTAGACATCAGATAAATACTGGTCTTGTCTATCAAAGCCCACTGAAAACGATTAAATGCTGTCGATATATTCGTTTTGTTTGTATTCTTTTACTACCGGCCTTGTATCTATTTTCACCTTTGCCAGTATATACATTTTCTTTTAGTATTCACCATCATTAGAAGATAGAACTTTTAACAACAATAAAGTTTCCACGAACAAGTAAATTGAAAAAAATAACCATGTAAATTTTCCTAAAAATATTAGCATTTTGGCTTCGTAGCCAAACTGCTATTATACAAAAGAAATGTCGGCGGATATGAATTCAATAAGTTCCTTATTTTATTATCAGCAGTACCCTTCAACAACGACGACTTACTCGTTTACTGTCACTACTTGGAGAACCTCCGCGTTCCAGGAAAGGTTCCAGATAATTTTAAACATGGACATACCAGACTGGGTGGGGCTTTTGTAAGCAGCAACGACATTTTTTGTAGTAATCAAGTTTAAGTCATCGCCTCGAAGCTGAAGATTCATTAATTTAATCAAATTATACAGGACTGTCAGTTACGTAATATTATTCTTTGAGTTGATGAGGTTGTTGCGCAATTCTGTGTCTTTTCTCCAGGAACTATATCACAGAGTCAAACAGTTTGTAAAATCGAGTCAGGCAAGTACCTTTTGATACCTAGCGCACTTTTGTGTGAAGCAGTAAGTGGTTAGAATCTTCATCATTGGCAACGCAAAGCTAGTCAAATTATCTGTCATTTAGTAAGTTGCTTTTGATTTTATTAACTGCTCTGATAACATATTGCAATGGTGTATGCAGTCATTTACTCAGATTTATCGCAACCAAATGCTGGCGATGAATGACGCAATGTACAGCAAGCACATATAGAACCTTATTTTTTAAGTAAGCTATGAAGCCTTTGTGACGCTTTATCATAGCCGGAGCTCCATCCGTAGCAGCTGACATAATATTCTTCAAAGCATTTTCCTTTGCCTCACAAACTTTTCAAAGTAATAAATATGGTTTCTCCTTTTGTATCTGTCTTTAAGTTTCTAGCAAAAATAGTTCTAGACATATTTTTCCATCTTCGATAATCCTTACGTATGACAACAATAATGCTTCATTGGTTAGTAAAGTTAACTCGTCCAATTAAATTGAAAATAGGCAAGTCTGCAGACGATTGCTTAATGTTTCCTGCAATGATTCCTTAATGTTTAAGCAATATCAATTCGCATTTGCTCAAAGGATTTTTTTGGATAATAAGTGCTGCTGGTTCATGGAGCTCTGTGGTTGATACTTTTTTTTACTGCCGTTAAAATTAAATCCCCCAATAGTGTGGGGTTTGCCTATGAGATATTGTATGAAACTCGAAGTCCGTCATCGTCTTGCTTAGAAGCTGCTGAAAAAAGATTTGATATAGTTAGCTAGTTAGCTACTCATTGCCTTTTTTTATCCAAGTGCATATAGTAAAAAGTATCTTGAAGGCTATACGGCTACATCGCCTCATTTGAAAATGTTTTTTGACAAACAAGGCAGATTAGCGATGATGGAGTTGGGGGATTTTCGATAAATCCGTAATTAATATATTCCGTACTGTACTTCCGCATCTTCTACTTTACTTCAGACATGGTTTTGACTTTACAGATACGGGGGTAAAATATATACCTTAAAAAATCTGCTACTGATTGCGTGCGAAAATGCTAAAGAAAATAAAAAGACAATAACTGCCTTTATAGAGGTCGGAACAGAAACACGCACCGACAGAAGTGAGATAAACATGAAATTACTCGTTTACCTTATGTATGCGACCGAATTCGAATTGAGTAAGTTACAACAAGCACCGATATATTCCTGTCAATTCATGCAGGATTGCAAAAATCGCGTTGTATAACAAAAACTTGTTAGAACTCAATTACTACAAACATGGCACGTCTCACCGCGTGGTAGTGACGCACAAGCGACTGGCCCGTCGCCGCAACCAATAAGAGCAATAGGTAATAGAAGTTTTTAGATAGGAGTATACAGACGACGAGCATCTTCTGAGCATCTTTACATTTCTTCGACTTCCATTCCGGGTGGCTAAACACTAACCAGAAATACGAGAAACACTAACCTTCGGATTCCCTCAGTCTAGTTACCCATGTTTTTGTCGTCGAGAGACAGTGCGTAGAAAGCAAAAATAAATAAAGCAACAAGTAAACATATTAAAAGGAATAAAAAACACGATTGCCGTTACAAAACCTGACCTACTGTATTATACGAGTAATTATTGTTTTTACGATTTTTTAATGAAATGTTTGTGGTTTATATGTAGATGCATATATATATTCGTAATGTACTCAATCAGACCTTTCATTTGACACTAATCCCGATATATTTATGATAATTTATTAACCTTTGGAGATTTGGATATTTAGAAAACTATTTACTTGATTTTTTGACAGTTAAGGTGCCCTATTACACTCAGGATGACATAACGGTCCTAAGAATACCACATGCTTTTAAATCGGTTCGAGCGTTTAGAAGTTATAGTAGAATAAAGGAACGGAAAACATATATAGATGAACCCTGAACACTTTACACTCCTTTTTTGTTGGGCAGTTGTGTAAAATTAGCTTAGGAATAAGAATCAAATTTCATTATGTATTTATAGGTAGGTATTCAATTTTCGTTTGAAATACGGGGGATTCTACAGTTTCCATGGCGCCCAATTCGACGACGGATTCTTATAGAATCTAAAAGGATCTGTCGTCAAATCGCGTCTCCACGGAAACAGTAGAAATTCTGAAATACGAATCAAGAAAATATACATTTGTTTTTTTTTTAAACTGCCGTCGCCTTATTCACCTTAACGACCCTTATTTTCTCCGAGCCTTCTACCGCCCTGAAAGCTTCCAAAGCCCACAAGGGGAAAGGGGGGGGGGGGGAGGGGGAGGGTTATTGCCTACTTTGAGACACACTGATCATAGCATAGAATATACGGAGGAATAAGTCACATCCGATCTGGTAAGTCGCTAAATAATATGTTATAATATGTAATATGCCACTATGGAACAATAGAAAATATTTAATAAATAAAACATTAAAAAAAATAATAAGAAAATGACAAATTGATAGAATGGATGAAATTTATAGTCCAAATAAAATTTTAAAATCACAATAGCTGTATAATTGAATAGTCAAACACAGCAATATTATTAATAGATAATTAACAAAATAAAAGTCTTTACATTCTCATAAAATTTATACAATTTATGATAGCATATTTGGAGAGTTTTCTTTAATATACTTTTTACAAAACCATATATATATATATATATATATATATATATATATATATATATATATATATATATATATATATATATATATATATATATATATATATATATATATATATATATATATATATATATATATATATATATATATATTTGATAGTTTTGTGTATATATTCTTTTTAGAATTGATCAATAAGATGATTATAAAGTAAATAATTATAAAAGCCACTTACATCGTGACGAAGGATTCCCTTGATCGGATTCGGGAATGCTTTAGGTGTTAACGAGAATGATGAATGCCTCTCACTTGCGGAAAGAGGAGTAGGTTTAAGTTGGGCCCATTTTACAACTAGTAACGCTCACCCTTCATCCAATTATCTCAAAAATTAAGCTACAATCCTTCTTTATACGTAAACTCACTCAATTTCCTATTATTTCAAGGGAAATAACAAGACAAGACGAGCTACTTGACAGATGGAAGAATTTAAAATTTCGAATTTCGTTTTTTTATTTTCTAAAGGTGCGATATAAAGAAGCTGCGATCAATATTCAGCTGAAAACTTAAAACTAAAAGCGTGACATGCCCTCATATCAATGAAAGGAAGCAGTCAGCTCTTTCCTATTAGTTGGAAAGATTACCTTTAACCTAAATGGATTATTTACAATGAACGAAACATAAAATATGTAAAAATTCAATATTTTGAAATATTTGATAGTTTTGTGTATATATTCTTTTTAGAATTGATCAATAAGATGATTATAAAGTAAATAATTATAAAAGCCACTTACATCGTGACGAAGGATTCCCTTGATCGGATTCGGGAATGCTTTAGGTGTTAACGAGAATGATGAATGCCTCTCACTTGCGGAAAGAGGAGTAGGTTTAAGTTGGGCCCATTTTACAACTAGTAACGCTCACCCTTCATCCAATTATCTCAAAAATTAAGCTACAATCCTTCTTTATACGTAAACTCACTCAATTTCCTATTATTTCAAGGGAAATAACAAGACAAGAC
>OX155980.1:6528529-6556029 GCA_944548615.1 Micropterix aruncella
TATATATATATATATATATATATATATATATATATATATATATATATATATATATATATATATATATATATATATATATATATATATATATATATATATATATATATATATATATATATACTTTTTAGAATTGATCAATAAGATGATTATAAAGTAAATAATTATAAAAGCCACTTACATCGTGACGAAGGATTCCCTTGATCGGATTCGGGAATGCTTTAGGTGTTAATATATATATATATATATATATATATATATATATATATATATATATATATATATATATATATATATATATATATATATATATATATATATATATATATATATATATATATATATGTTGAAAGCATTTCAAAGATCAATTGAATCTGGATAGATATTGGCTATCGAGATTTAATTTATAACAAAATTGTTTTTAATTATATACATAATATCGCCTGTTTACAATAAGACAATAAGTTACCGTTACAATTTATAGATAGCATATTTGGAGAGTTTTCAAAATGCATTTTAAAAACGCTATGTATGTTAAAAGCATTTCAAAGATCAATTGAATCTGGATAAATATTGGCTATCGAGATCTAATTTATAACAAAATGGTTTTTAATTATATACGTTGCATCGCCCGTTTACGATAAGTCCCAATTGAGACAAGGGCTGTTTTGAGATAAAAGTTTTTATATCTTAACTAAATAGCTGTGCCCATGACTATAAAAAAACAATATTTTAAATTAGGTACAAATAACATTTCAAATATTTTAAAACCTTCAAATATTTTTTAAAAATAAATTGAGGCGTCCATTAAACAACAAGTAAAATCCAAATTTAGTTCGAGAAACTTGCTGTTATTCGGTTTTTCCTGACAATTTATTTTCATATCCTAGGTTTTATGCTACGTAAGTGTTTAAAATTAATTTTAGGGCTTTAGATATATCATCGAAAACCCTATTAGTATTCAAATACGATTTTACTTGCACAATAATCATAATATATAGGACTAAATGTAAGCTAATATAATCATAAAAAATACTAAGAATTCTGAATGAAGTAATTCATGTAAAATTATTTAAGTCAATTCATTTTTCAGGATGTCATATAGCAGTTATTGAATTTTACTTTCTCATAGAGAGCGAATAATTACATTTAACTGCATTTTTAACTGAATATCTACATTTTGGATATTTATTAGGTTTTACTTGTATACATACGATATTCATGGTAGCCACAAGTAATGATTTGCGCCGCTCTGTTGTTATCAAACCTTGAATATCCCAAAAACAGAAGAGGCGAAATATTTCCAAATGTATATTTTATTCCTATATATTTTATTTTCTTCTTTAGAGCTCATACAAATAGGACTATGATGAATCATCATCATAATCCTATTTGTAAGAACTTGTAAGACCTAATAACCTTTTAAGATAACAGTTCAATAGCAATGTAGTTTTTAAATTATCAACTTTAAAAACTACATTGCTAATGAACTGTTATCTTACAAGGTTTGATTTACACTTGACCTTTTGTGAGGTTTATTCAGTATTCAGTATTTAATTGATTCATTCAGAAAATACAATAAAAGCATCAATTAAAGCTAGTTATCACATATTACAATTCGTCAGTTGCTAATAATATATTGATAAAGATATAAAAGTAGTCAAGCATATATAATAAATATTTATTATAAAAATATTTATAGTCATCTTAGGCACTCTATAAAAAAATAATCACACAATAGAAAGTATTAAAACAAAATTGAAAAAAAAACAACGTATGCAGATGGTCAGAATGTTACGTTAAACATATTAAATATTAAATTTATAATATTATTTTTCTTGAAAATGATGTTTTTGTTTTTTATAAAATTATACAATAAAACTAAAATCGCCGAAAGTTACATATTAGTGTTAATCCCATTTAAAAAATTGGCATGCTCAACAAAATCTCCCAGCTTATAGAAAGCATGTGTGGATTGCAGCTTTTGTTTAATAAACATTCGTTTGTAAAATAAACAAACTATTGTTCAGTAAACTTTTGTTTATGAGGAGACTCCGGAGAGATTGGCAACAATATTTCCCACAATAGAAGTCCGTGCGATAACCTTGGCAGAAAAGGAGAACGATTGGCATGGCGGAATGGGGAGTAGTAGCTCGCCTGCCACGTAAACGATATATTCGTATCGTTTATATTAAAATAAATACGTTCAATTTCTGTTTTAAACAGTCGACGGGGCTAGAAAAACAGAACGCGATAAAAGGTAGAAGTGCGCTAGAAATTGACAATTCCATTTCCACTTCCGCGTCACGCTCATTATTTTTCCAATAATTGCTACGCGTTCTAAAAGTGTTTCCATATTTAAATATTAAAAACATAGTATCCTTGTGGCTGGTTTTAGAAGAAGAGCTCATTGCTGATATTTATCAATGCATTATATACACTAATACCTTTAGGACAGCTGGGATAGAAGAATGGAGAGTCTGATACAATCCTGGGCTAAAAAAAATTAACCATGTACAAGTATAATACATACTTTATATAATCATAGAAATATATAAAGAGTCGACAAATCATAAAGTCGACAAATAGGTAATATAATTATATTCCGTGGCAACATTTATATGTACCTATATTATGCCATTGAAATTATTAATATAAAATGTAAAAACCAGGTTTTTAAAATTTTGTATTCATGAGAATATAAAATATAAGGTGGTAATTAAAAAATTAAATGTAACTGAAAAAAACATAATATTACAACGAAATAGTTATACATCTCCAACGAAACAGTGCACGTCACCAACGAATCATCTCCAAAACGATATTACAAAAATATTTATTTTAAATGGTGCAGTTTCATGAATTTTCTTGCGGTTTGGCATAACAGTCAATGCAAATGTGTACTGTCAAGACCTACAAACAACTATAGCTGTCAACTACAAAGGGCGAAATCGTCACCTAAGGAAGTTTTAACGATATTTATCGTTCTGTCTCCCGTGAGGTGAACGCAGAAGACTTGGGACGAAAAACAATCTGTAGTCTGCTCGACAGGGGCTAATGCCTTCCGGCGAAGCAACGGGAAAAATACCCAGCGGGCAGCCTCTCCCCCTGACTACCAGTTTGGAAAGATATCTCCGTCTGGAATTAACCTTCAGGATACAGGTCACGCGATAAGAGCTGGCACGTTCACAGTACTCACACTAATGCAATACTCATAAGCTTGACCGCGAGCGAGAGAAACGGAAAGACTTTTTATGATGCGTATCAAGTGAAAGTCACGTCGCGCGTCACAAAATTGCATTGGTGTGGTTACAGGCAGGGTTTGGTCGGTCCCGTTGATATATGTGTTAACTTTCTTTATTCCTTCAAGACCCGGGTTTTTATACAGAAAAGCATTTATTTGCCACGGATCTTTTCTGATAGTGAACTCGGAAGGGCGTTACTCTGAACAATCGTTTTTTTTGTATTATTTCTAAGGACTTGCACAGAAGAAGGTTTTTTAGTTTCTAGTCTCTCAATGGCGTTAGGTATATTAATGAAATATGTTGTGATTACTCCGGTCTCCCGACTGGTTATGAGTTCGAGGTCGCATGCGCGGTCCTCTCCCTTACCTAGCGGTGAAACGGTGTCTACCGAATCTATCGCGGACCCCTGCATCCTTTGACCGGCTGTCCACCCGGAATCGGGTAGCCGATAGTTATTTCAAGAGCAGTCACCGTAAGGTGAACAACTACCCCCGCTCTATAGGAAACAGTACTGTTTCCAGACTCCCCCGACTGTTAGTCAGAATGCATAATCGTTTGGCAGACGCCGTACGGTGCGCAAACCGTCTAGGAGCACCAGAAGATTGCCTCCTGGGGGAAACTAGCCCTCTGGCCATAGTCCTGCCCAGGCTCTTACTTCATGCGTGGAGTGTGACCGACCCTGAATAAATAGGTCTTCGTGGCCAACTCCACCAGGGCCGATTAGCTCCCGTGATTGATAGCTGCAGTGAGCTCTCGGCCTATATGTAATATCGTCGCGGTTGTCGCAGATATCGATCTCTGTTTAACAAAGCAGACTATTTTTTTAACTACCTGTGATGTTTCTCATGCATTCGCTTAGAATGCTGCGTTAATTACATATAATAAATTACGCGCAATCACAGTGACGTGATGAAATAAGGCTGAGGCAACAAACACTCGACAAAAACATAATTATTTTTATCGAGATTCCCGTTAGAAATTAATGCATACTGATAATATCATCATTATCGGCATTGTCCTTATTGCAGTATCCCTGAAAGGATTGCGAGATTTATCGATGTTTTCGTCATCCATTGCTTGCTACCTGTCACCGCGGACACTTGTGGGATTTCGTGCAAAGCCCTTTTTGGTCACGGTAATATGCATATCAGTCATCAACTGAGCAGAAGCGATTGGAAACCGCCTGGAAGATCGAAACCGTAACCTGAGAGTTTTATTGGAAGTATTAATCAAATCAAATCATAATTATTTTCAAAAAATCCGTTTAGGGTGTAGAAAATACAGACATGTAATAAACGATTCAAATGTAACAATTAAATAAAATAACCTAAATCGTTAGTAAAATAACCGAAATAGTTAAAACTCACTCAAATTGTACAAACATTTAGGTAACAAATATTGTTTCGTTCGTTTTCTAAACTCAACTTAATTATTAATATCTTTCAACTTTTGTGGCAGCTTGTTATGTGCGTTGGAACTCTGAAGTGGCAGCCTGCGATGAATGGATATAAAGTGACTTATTCCTTCTATCGTGCGTGTGTATATGCGATTGCGTTAAACCTGTTTGCTTTTTCTTATAGAATTCATATATACATTCATGAACAAAAATGACATATATCGTGGCAATACGTATTAAAAAAAAAATATTAACTCAAGCTTCGTACAAATAATCTTTTCTTGTTAGTATTTATGGTTATTCATTGATTTATCTTGTAATGTAAATATAAAAAAAACGTTTCGCCGATACACTTGGAAATAACAGAACTTGCCGCATGAAATAACAAAATCCTAACTTTTCGTCAGAATTACATTTGTCGTCTTCGAAGGGAGAATGGTGGAGGAAATTTCGTCTCCCGTCGCTATTATTATATAAAAAACGATAAAGAATATGTATGTTGTTCATATTGATTTTGTATATTAATATGCTTTTTGTATAATGAATCGCTAAATCCTAATTTAGACATACAGAAACATTTTAGCAGAAAAAGCGGAAATGTTCATTCTGGTTTTTTAAAAAATATGTTACTTCAGTTTTGCACAATTACTTTAAACTTAAAAGTTATAAACGAGTCTTCTGCCAGGGGTTTAGCGGTAACAAAATTGATGAATTTCCTTTTAGAATAAGGAAAAAAAATATATTTTAAAAAGTTGAATGTAATACTGACGCCACCACGCTAATGCTAGAACTAATATCGCATGATAAATTAGTGAAAATGATGTTTATAGACTTATTCATTAAAACCTGAAACATAAACACCTAAAAGTAAGCACTATTCAAAAGTTATAGGCTGTTAATAAAAATGTACATTTTTAATGTACCGAGGGCATAATAATATGGCAAGGGCCTCTTGCCAAGCCCTACTAAGTCCTACTGTACAACCTCAAGCTCTGAGACACAAACGTGTGCAGGTTCTGCCAAGGGGCAGAGGAAACTCCCCTTCACCTCATGTGCGAGTGTGGCCCGCTGATGTATAAAAGATACACCCACTTGGGAGGAGGTAAAACAATCTGTCCCCAATAGCCTGTTTCGGTTCTTAAATGACATGAGGCTTAGCGCAGAACTATTGTACGCGGCGAACACAATATATCAGCAATGGTCGCAGCGTTACAAGGCTCATAAGGACCATAGAAAAGCACCACACAACAAATAAAAATAAAAAATTCCTACTAAGCGAATTTTACTAAATCAGTTTTAAGTGAACTGTATACATATTTAAACTGATAGATCAGCGGGAAAGATAAACATGTAAAAAAATACTGCAAATTTATGAATTATATACCCTAAAACATATACGGATACGTAGATAAAGGTCTAGAGTAAATTGTGTTTAATGTCTCATGTTGATAAACTTTTATATACTATGAGAATAGTGAGATCAGTGAATAAGTAAAATAATGCCAGAATCGTGTTCTTAGCCATTTAAAACATTTGACGACAAACACAATTATTTCATATCAATAAGTCAAAGAATAAAATAATAAAAAATACATATTTTTTATTGAATGAAATTCAGAAAAAAATCATTTAAAAAGACATTTCTTTTGCAAATTTTTATTGAACATATAATGAAATCTGAAAGATTTTAAACACTTTTGGAGAGTTTAACAACTTACCGCTTTAGCAGTTGAAGCAGGGATATGATATTTTATAAATCGTAACCTAAAAATCGTTGAGCCATTTTAGCTCATTTTTACATGACTGCCTAACAAAAAAGGAGTGTAATGTGTTCAGCTATGTATGTTTTCCATTTCTTTGTTCACTATAACTTCTAAAGACCTTCTATAACCGATTTAGAAGTATGTAGTATTGTTAGAACCGCTGAGTCATCCGGAGTGTCATAGGGTATCTTAACTTCCAAAATATCAAGTAAGTAGTTGTATAAAAGTGTCGAAATCTCCAAATGTCAATAAATTAATATAAATATATCGTGTTTCGTGGCAAATATGATTTAGTTCATTACGAAAATATGTATATATCTATATGGATAAGTGCAAGAACTACAAATATTTCATTAAAAAAAGTATTAAAAAATATATAGATACAGTAGTTCACTTTTTGTAATGGCTGTCGTGTTTTATTATTCCTTTTAGTATATTTATATGTTATTGATAGTTCTCTGCATATTTGCTCATAAGATATAGAAGATTATTACCTAAAACTCTAATCTTGTAAAACATCAGATCTTTATCAGACTATTCCTAAAATATTTATAGTTCTTTCTCTAACAATTGTGATTACACAATTATGGTTATGCGATGAGCTGTTTTGGCGCTTCCACGTCCCTTCTCGGATAATGGCCGAAGCTTCTACCCTCGCCTGACACCTTGATCCCTAAACATGACTGGACTCATATTTTATGAGAAACATTCCCAAGAGAATCATAAATATTATACCGTGCGCTCTATCTAGCGTTGGAAAAGAAAATATTAAATAAGGTGATTGGGCATAAAGATAGAATCACTTGACATGGGTTTGGTCTCTTTAATTACAAGGTGGTACAAAGGAGTAGCGACAGTAAAAAAGCATTTTTTTAAATTGATGTTTTGTATAACCCAAGGCTGCTCAACCTTTTTACCAGTCGGGCCAAACGGACGATTCAGACATTTTCAGCGGGCCACTGTCAGTTCCTATTATAGTTACTTTGAAGACTTGTGCAATAAAAAATCCAATATTATGAAATGTAATTGCTATTTATAAAAATAATAAAACAAACAGCATCTTATGCCAAGTAAAGAATTAAAATTGTATGTAGGTATCTTAAATCAAAATCTAAATAAAATCTAAGTTAGATGATTGATACAATGAATGTGATTTCTGACATTGTTTCTGCTGTAATAATGTTCTTATGTTAGGCGTCAAATCAAATGTTGACAGTGACAACAAGTCACAAATACGTCGCTCAGTTAGTGATGAACGGTGTACTTATTTTTCACATTTGAAGAAACCTTCTCACAAACATGTGTTGATCCGAAGCTACTTAAGAACTGTAAGTCAGTTATTGCAGGAAAGTATTCTTTTGGTACCAAAAGAATACTTTCAGAAATATACCAAGCGCATGGTACCTACCCGTTCGTTCCGTGGCACGCGACACTTTTTCAACTTGGCAGGATTTTTTAAACTTGCTTGCGTGGGCCATTTAATATTCGTCGGCGGGCCACAGTGTGGCCCACGGGCCTAAGATTGAGCAGCCTTGGTATAATAACCAACAACTTAAGGCCCAGTTACAGGCAAAATGAATTCCCGATGACTGTGTTATTAGCTTTCGTACAAGTGATTCTGCTATAAATATAACTACTTTACGGACAGGTACATCGCGATCCGATATGTACATATTTGTGTGGATAAAACGATGTCCGTGGGATGAGCAGAGGATTCTGTGCTAGGCACTTTGTACCATACGTTTTGACGACTTTTTATCATCGGGCAAATACACCGTCAGCTACTATGCGGATGACGATCTCTTGTCTGGTGTTAGAATAGTCTATTTGAAATTGCCGCTCCACCTCATCCTTAGTTGGGCGGAAATGTAACAGGTTGCATTTCCGCTTAACTAAGGATGAGGTGTTTCCCGGAAAAGGCACAGGCTATGCTGCTCAAAGATAGATCGAAGTGCTGTCGCAAACGTGCCGCCCGAATGAATGGGCTTCCTGTTTCATTTCCCCCACAAGTCCGGTGCCATGGCGTTGTCCTTAAGCCGGCTGGATCGTGCCTCGCGCGTGCGCGTGCCGTGGCTGAGAGGCCGGGAATCTATTCCTAGCACTCCGCTAAGTCGCACCGAATGGGGCATTCGCATTCGCGAACAATTTATAAGGAGTTGGAGGTACCCCAGATAAGTACGCCGCACGGACGTCGAGCGGAAAATCCTTTTCGGATGCGGCGAGATTGGCGCTTCCCAGTGGACAAGGTGCCGGATTGACCCATGTAGAGGCCCTTAGGCCGTCGAAATCTCGGGGCCCCCTTTGCAGTTTTTGGGATGTCAAAAATTCTGACGACGATACAGTGTAGAATAGACGTGTATAGAAACAAACACGATCGCCCCGGCAAAGTGGCCCTTTGGACATTTATGACAACGCTTATGTCGCGTATCAAAGACGCGCATATAAACAAAATTTGACTGGACAGGCTGACAGCGGCCAACTGTCGATAATTTATAACCATTATACTATTAGTCGGATCAAAAAATTTATTCAACATTGTCTTCATTGAATTTCAGTTCAATGATTTTTCTACCTATTAAAAACGATTAAAAAAAATGTGATTGTAATTATCCCTTGGGCACAGGCCTTTGCCTACTCGGCCTGTTGGATAATTCCGGCCCACAGGCCGGTGCCTACTCGGCCTGTTGGATAATTCGGCACTGCGTGGACATCGTCTTCTTTTGATTACGAGGTGTGGCGCGTATCGACTGCCGTATTGCTACTTATTGCGGGTGTCCTCCCTCCCTTCCTTACCATGGCAGTCCAATAAAAAATATATGTCTATAATTTAGATAAGTGTGGCTTACAGGATATATTTTTTGCATACTAATACCTCTTATGGTTAAAAAATAATTTTCAAATATGTTAAAAAAAAAGATGTGAAGGATTTTTGAATATTACCAATTATTTAATATTTTTTCTATGGACCGGTATTTTTTTCTTCTAGAAATGAATTCGTCATCATTGAGTTATCCGAAAATGACATCATACTTGCCCTAGTACCTATATTCCGGGAGATATAGAGCTCAAAGTGACGCGCGGCGGAATCAAACTTCCACCCCCTCCCCCGCCACCCGCGGGGTGGGCTTTGGTGGCTCCCGGTCTAAATCCACTCAGGACTACCTAAGGAACAATTGTGCCAAGTATGAGCCTTTAATCACAAAATGCAGGGTACATCGCACTAAATCCCCAGCTACCCAGCGGACCTCAACGTTCGTGATCGAGCTATTCTTCCATGATTGAGGGAAAGCCTTTGATTTCGGCAGTAGAGGTGGGATGGTGTTAGTCCGCCTCACGTGAGCTTTCTTCCCGTCGGTGATGTTTGGAATAAAAAATGAGTTACTGCGGTTTGATCACTTAACCACGCAGCTCGTCGTGGTCACGGAGATTTCAAAGAGAATCAGGACCCTCTGAGGAACCGCGGTTTATCTATAAAGTGCTAAATTTTGTGGTTGTGGTTATGTCTGTTTCTACTCTTTATTGTGAAATTTCACAACGGGCGGGTTTATTGTCATATGACAATCTCTTACAACCAACCCTACTGTGTCGTGTTTATATGTATGTGTGCGTGTAATATGTGTGTGTGTGTCTTGTTATTGCATTCGATCGACTGAATTGAAAATGCAATTCCGTTAATTTAATCCCAACGGAAAATGGTGACCCAGCCGAGAATCGAACCCGGGACCTTACAATTTACTCGTAAGATCAGGCGACCTAACTACTATGCCACCAAGCCGTGGCATAGTAGTTAGGTCTACTATGCACTCTTGTCAGTATTAATCTTTTTCCTCAATGTTCCTAAAAAAATATAGTTTTAGATTATATAACTTAAACATTCTGTTGCCTATAAGCTATAAATATTGTACGCTCTATAGTGTTGAGCTACCCATAAACGACTCCATAGCAAATAAATTTCCAGTAAGTGGTAGGAATTGTTGTGATGCCAGTGTCCCTGAGCCCTCGCCTACGCGAAACAGATTAAGTGAAAATATCGCTACTCTTTTTGGGCAACTGTATATGAGACAAAAAAGGCAGGGCACTTACTGTTTATACGGTTATACAGGCTGAGTTTGTAATTAGTGACATCTTTGTAGTGGGTGAATCAGTACGACGAACTAAGCAACTTATGATAATAATTTTTGGTATTTTTGACCATTGATTTTTTTTTTGTTTTAAATTTATTTTTTTTTTCTCTTTTGAATAATAGTATAAAAAGCTATGAGCACGATGCACTATCCAGCGGTAGGTAAAATATCGCTAATATTGTTTATTAGCGACATTTTACCCACCGTTAGACGGCGTTAACGCTTTTCCAACTTTTCGTCAATAGATAAAATTTACATAATTGACAAAAAAAACTAAAATATATTTTTATTTTTTAATAAACAATCAAAGTTGCTTATTTTGTCGTACTGATTCACCCACTTCAAGGATGTCACTAATTATAACCTCACCCTGTAATACTACTTGTCAAGAGCTGCCATTATGAAATGCAGGAGATATAGAGAAGCGAAGGCGTTTGGCGAGAAGTCCCCCTCTGCTCACTTCCCTCGCACCTTCCCGCACTTCACTTCCTCGCAACGCCCTAACGCTAGAGAGTTCGGCTACTGTTTCTAACTCGGTATACTGTGACGGAAGGTAGAAAGCTGGAACGCCGAAAAATCGACCTATGTTTGTAGTATTTTGCGAGTGCCCAAGAAAATGAAAAGAAAATTGCTTTTGTTAGGACATTTGTAAAATTGTTCAGCGGTCGTTTAGTTTGACCAATATTCACAATAAACGAATGACTGCAGCAGAAAGAACAAGCGCTCCATAATCCGGAAAAAAAGATGGCGGCTGCTTGGGTGAGATGTCCAAAATGGCCAGAGTTTATTGGGCTGTTATTTACGTACACCTGATGTTGCACGATGGAAGAAAGAGAAGGTTCACGGCTGACAGTTGCTTCTTAGGACCATTATTGGTCCTAGGTTGTCATCGTTTCAATCTCATGCATTGTGACCTTTCGTTTGTGTTGTTTATTGTAGCGTGCTAGTAAGGTTTGATTCATCAATATGGATCCTAAGAGCATACAGTTGACAGTGGAAATAGGAAGTTTCTGATCGAGTGGACCGAGAAATATTGTTTTATGCCGCCTAGTAGAGTTAGAGCCGTTCCAGTTTACTATTTATATGTAAGAAAACTGTCGCTATCGACACTACGAAAAACTCATAAGCAGTCCCATGAAATCCTTTTACCTCTCTTCAGCGCATCAAGTAAACTCAAGGCATATTTATAACGTCTATATAAAAAGCACGGTTGTAGGGGGAAGGCCCCTAATGCCGGAAGGCACTTAGCGTTGGACACTAATAGTATCTCAACAAGTCGCGGCGCGATCGATACAAAGACGGGTGAAAAGGGTGCAGGGAAGCGTATGCTTTTCCTTTTCCTACGTCTTCGTATCGATCGCGCCGCGACTTATCGAGATACTATTAGTGTTTGATTCTAGGTGTCGTCCGGCGTTAGAGAACTTCCCCCTAGGTACATTGCTCGTATGCTGGACGCTAAGCACCAAAAGCCATTTTGCGGTCCATTCGAAGTTAGTTTTCATTGATTTCAGTATTTTTTTTCGTAAGTATCGAGACTCCACTAGACATTAATTGCCGACCGCTGCTACAGACAGCCAAGTCTTCTTGGGCTAAAGGGTCCATTTCATCTGTATGTTAGCAATAGGAATATTCTAATAAAAGACCATTACAATATTTCGTTTCTTTATTATAATATTGGCAATAATACAATAGAAGTCATAGGAAAACATTTTTTTACAATCCGAAAGGTGAGTAGAAAGGACGAAATTCGTCGTATTTTTCGTTAAAAAGTATAATCCAAATAAGAAAACAGGTAGTTTGTCGAATACAATGGTTCATCTAAGATCGCCATTACAAACTACAAACTATTAAAAGATAGACAAAGAGTAATATCCTTAAATATAACATAATCTAAAACAAGGTGATCACAGTGATATATAACATTATTATGATAATATATAAATGACTTCAATATTCTAGAGACTGTTAGTTTAGATTGGGGGTGATTGTAAAAAATGTGAGAAAGAAGCAGAGATCTTTTCCAATTCTCAACCACACCTTGATTTATTTGGAATAAACAGCCATACACAGAGTGAAGTATTGGCAATTAACAAAATGAAATATATATTGCGTAACATAATTACCATTAAATTTTTACCGAACGGTACGTTCCTTACATTACATTACTAAATAATGTTATCATGTTAATTTTAACATTGAAAGTTACGACTAGTCATTCTACACTTAAACTATAATGAACATAGTAGGTTTTAATCTGTTAGGTATGTGGATGTCACATCAGATATTCTCGGACAAATAACACAGTGTTGTATAACAAAAAGAGGGCGGCAGTGGTATCTGAGTGTGTAAACTCCGAAAAACGCGGTTTGACTTTTGAACCACACTAAACTCACCCTGGGCTACTTACAAATTACTTATGTCGCTGGTAGATAGCGCGGTCGGTTCGGTTTTTAAAATAATAAATATATTTCTAAATAAACATTTATTACATCTATATTTGCTAAATAAAAGTTATTTTTGAGGAACTCTGCCATTCCATAAAACGTGAAAATGATATTGATTGATTCTTTTCCAAATTTTGTGATTTTCATTTGTAAATTTTTATTTCTTCTGTGGAAAGGTGTATATATATATATACAGGAAATGATTTTATCGATCTTGATTTATAGAGAAATGATAACAAACTCGACGCATTAGGTACAAATAGAAAGATATTCATCCCTGAAAATAACGAGGCGGCCATCTTTTAAAATCCACGAACAGCGCCATCTACCGGCAGCATGATTTCTCAGTAATCGAGAGTGAGTTCTAACAGATCTAGTACCTAATAATAACCACATCTTTCGGATTTTGCAAACTTAACCTTTTGCGACTCTACTAAAAGCAAGCTGCATGAGATTGCAATGCTTCAAAAATATGGTGAAAATACAACAATAATAGCGAAAGAATCGCTTCATTTTCTTGGGAATTAAGAAAATGTTTTTGAAAAAGATAAGCCTTAAAGCCTAATTTATGCTATCGATACAATTCTTTCACTATTATATTGTATTTTATGGCCTGATTTTTAAAGGTAATATTTAAGTTTTGTTATGGGCAACTAGCCCTTTTCGAAAGGTTTACCAATTATTAGAACTTGTCCATAGAGTATTAAATCAATCACAGGCTATTTGAAATGATGACTTAATTAAACATAGACCAATTTTTTGTACAATTTTAGACAAGATGAAATAATTTACAATTTAGTCGTCTATGCCAAGCAAACATAATAATAGTTTCCTTGCGCCCAGAAAGCAATTTTAGGCTTTGGTTAGCTCTTCTTTGAATCTAGTCGAATTTACTTATGGACATTATCAATTTTAATAAATTAAATTAATATGAATGTCAAAGAAGTCACAATCCACGTCCCTTCATAAGGATCACCCCTCTGCCATTTATCTTTTGCCCGAAGATTCGCCGAGTGCTACAAGTCTCTGTCTCTCGATTTCCACCGTATCTTGAAGGTCTCTAATGTCCAGGAGCAGTTTAATTTTAGTGCCGATATAGTGTTTGTACTGATTTAACTCCTCTACTGTGAGCTCCGTCGACAGGAGGCTGGTGAGGGTATCAGCTCTGCTGTCAATGTTCTTCTTGAGGTTCTTGGCTTCCTCGATTTGATCCAATAGTGCTTCCTTTTTCATAATCAGCGTGTTCTGAAAAGAGAATGGTAAATCTCTTAGTATGGGTGCACCTGCCCTCAACGGATGACTAATGCAACAGTTTTTGTAAAAAAAACAGTCTTAAATTTACGTTATTCAGCAAGAATTTAACGCTTTAGTGGTTACATTACTTTGACTGTACTAAGTGACCCTTAGTATTATACTGTGGTTAGTATATCAGATATACTGTGCCGTTAGTAACCGGCGGTTAGCGACGCGCCGAACTTAACTAGAGGTGGTAACGGACGGCCGGCAGTCGCACGCGCGATGCACACACAACCGTATCAAAAGGCAACTTGTATCAACAGGCCAACAACCGTATCAACAGGTCAAGGCTTGTCGGTTTATTTTTCCAAATGTAACCTATGTATGTCCGTAAAATCTAAGGTTGTTAAATAACTCAGTGACCGCTAATTAATAAATACCAAAAATAGAATTAAGCTTTCGGTTACCCAGTTCCGATTAAAAAAGGTCGGAACTTTTTTTATATGACAATTTATACATTTCTATAACAGAATTTCTCAGGAAATTTTACAGTTGTCAGTAAAACAATTTAGGAATCGTATTAAAGTTCTACTTTATAAAAAAACATACTATACAATAAGCCACTACTTGAATGATTAAGATGCCTGGTATTAATAAACCTTTCTTATTTTTCAGATTCACTCGCTACACATTAATTCTACGAAAACTAAAGGATATTTTTGTTACCTATTTTCTGTTCTTTTCCTAATCTATCTTTCTGTTTCAAGTGTCGCCGACTCAACTGGACGATTCATCGGAATTGAAAAGAAATAATTTACCTTAACAATAAAAGCACCAAACAAGTGGCCTCCATTTTTCTATAGCGGTTTTTTCCAGGGGAGAAATTCATAGAATCCGCCGGAAAAAATAAAATATTGTACTATTATTGTCTATATGTGTGCACAATGTATTAACGTTAAAATAAAAAAGAAATCATATAATTTTAATTTTATTTAATTTCTCTGCAACGTGCCTAAATGGAAATACTACAAAATATTTCAAAACTGTCAAAAAGCTATAAACTATCATGGACAAACATTTTTCTTGGCAGGATTTTTCATGTTTTTTTTTAGATGTTTATGGCCCTGGCGACTACTCCTGATATTAGTTGAAACTATTATTAGGTCCACACTGTTACTGCCTATAGTTAACTAATACATGTTATAATAAAGACAATGAGTTATGCCAGTGGCTTCCTATACGTGAAGAAAAATCTAACTTTAGAAAGATTTTTAAAATTGAACTACCAATTGTCGAGTTACAAAAGTTGAGGCTTGGAACTTTTAAACGACAAACCTTTTAAACACACTAACCAATTTCGAAAACTCCTCTGTTTACCCTGAATTAACAATAAAAATTATAATAGCGTATTTGGCATTTCTCCAATTGAACCACCTAATAACCTAGGTAAGACAAGTTTGTACGCGCTATGATTTCTGCTTATTATAAAATACATAAATCAAAACTAACTTTGAGGGAATCTTCGTTGGCACTGCTAATGGCATTGTGGGTTCGCGCGAGCCTCGAAGCCAGAACAGCCAGGAGAGATGTGACCTGGCCTATCTCCCCCGCATGCACCTTCACTTTCGTAGCTGCCGCAGACGAAAGCCTCGGCATCAGCCGCGTCATCACCGACTCGTTCTCGTCGGAGGCAGCTCGAAGGGCAGACTCCTGCGAGCGTAGACTGTCCACCAGTCGCTCGATGCTATGGCACAGCCGAATCTGCGAAAGATAACATAGAATTTAAAAATATTGGAAACAACATCGGGATAAATTTCTGGTTATGGAAACCATTTTGGGTTTATGAATACATTTTCCATAATCCTGAAAAAAAAGACATCGGGAATTATAAGAAAGTCATAGTTTTATGACATTGGGACCATTATACTATTTTCATTTATTTTATTCTGGAACCAAACAAAACTGCATATGTACAACACATTATGGTACATAACTAAAATCTACAGAAATCCATTTACGTGATTCCGAATAAGTAGATTGTTTCGTAATGTCGAATAATAGATGTTTTCGCTGGAGAATGGTGGTAGTCGGGATGGGTAAATAATTAAGAAGGATTTATAGTCGAGATGAATAATGTATACGGAATGTTATTACTGCACGGGCATTTTATTCTGTGGGTGAATCAGTACAACGTAGTAAGCAACTTTTGATTAAACTTTTAGGAAAAAAACAAAAAAAAAATTTTTTTTGGAAAAAAAATATATTTTTTTTATTTGAAAATTTGAAGAAGTTGACTGTTAAATAAACGTTTAAGAAGCGTTTGAGCGCGCTGCGCCATCTAGCAGTAAGTAATAAGTCGTAAATAAACAATATCAGCGACATTTTACCAACCGCTAGATAGCGCATCGTGATCATAGCTTTTTATAAGATTTAAAAATAAATAAAAAAAAAACAAATTAAAAAAAATAAAAAAGTTCATTTTTCAGTTATTTTTAGTTTATTTTTCAGTTATTAAAAGTTGCTTACTTCGTTGTACTGATAAACCCACAAAAAAAATGCCCATAATAACACCCCGTATAAATAATATTTTTTATGTATCTATATAAATATATTTGACTATACTCATAGGCGTTCATTAGTTTCCTGATTTTTTTCAGATTTTTGGGACGAATACTTGTGCGGGATGGCTCTAAAGGCAAAAAACATTTAACTACAAAACCTTTCTCAATAATCGAGAAAGCTACAGATTGGATTCTGGAGGTTGATTCGGTCTCTAAGCAGTATAAATTCCCTGAAAGTCTCGGATGCACAGCCCTCCGTCCAGATATAACTCTTTACTCTCTATCTCGGAAGGTGGCTCTTATCGTAGAATTAACTGTTCCATGGGAATCAAATATCCCAAAAGACCACGAGTACAAATTAAGGCGACGATGTAGGTAAATTTCGAAAATTACATTTTTTGGCAATTTTTGAACAGTTATACTGAAATAACTGATGATGTTAGCCAACAAAAAAAAATTATCGTAACTCACGGTACCTTTCTTAAGTAGATAGCTATTTCAGATTTTTTTTAAAGTATTGGAAAATTGAGGAAAATAATTAAATCTGGGAGCTATACAGGAAATTTTCATTTTAGAGCATTTTTTGAAACGTGCCTCACACTAAACTGCACGATCAAGAAACTCAAAAAAAATACTACGGCATTTTAACAATAGTTGTAAAGAGGGTTGCTTTGGCATAAATTAAAAAAAATAAGTTTTTCTTGTTAAAAAAAATTATATAAAAAGTATAACTTTCATCCATATTCACTGTTAAATATTACTTATTACTGTGTGTTTTTTTTCAAGTTTGTTTTTTTTTACATAAACTATGTACAATAAACTTGTAGTACTGACGATTATTTTTTTCAAATAAAATATCAGTATATTTTAAAAATAATATTTTGCAGAGCCCGTTTATATTATTTTTGTCATACAATGAGATGAGCGCGCTCTTCTCGCGACGACGCGCTGGCATTCAAAATGCCGCAAGCGACATTGGGTCAATATGGTTCTTATGTGGGGATCAATAACTGATTCAAATGGCATAACAGCCAACCTTTTATAGTGAAATGTTATTGGCTCTTAGAAACGTGGTTCATTTCGGCTTCGAAGGTCGACATATGCGGTTGCGTTCGCGACGCTCTGTTTCATGACTTATTATTACCAAATTGACATTTCGATGGATCGGAGATATGAAAGTAAAAAAATATCGGTTTTAGATGGCTATTTCACCGTGTAAATGAAAGAGGTTTAAAAACATGATAAATCATATGTTGAAAAATAGAAACAATAATAAGTAAAATAATATTTAATATTTTTTTTTTTTTTTTTTTTAATTTACAATATTACTTTTTTTTAATAAAAAGTGTACATTTATTTGATAACAATGTTTCTTTATGTATAAAAACAAAAAAAAAAAATACATATCGGTAGGTTTTGAACCTACGACCGGTGTGATCTTATGCGAGTTTAAAACAAGTGCGCCACTTCAGCTTGCTTCCTGCGAGTCAAAATGTGTGTATATAAGGTGACAGTAAATAATGCCAATACATTTGCGTTAGAGCCACATGCAGAGCTATACACCATGTTTAAATATAATATACAATTAGGCTACGATTCTGACCGTTCTAATATAGAAAACCGTCAGATAGGCAGAATTGTAATTTAAAAAACAAAACGTAGGTATCTACTTTTTAAAAGCTTTTATTCAATTTGTAATGTCTGTGAAAAAAAATCTAAAAATGCGAAGAAATATTACATCAGCAGTAGCTTACAATAAATGTCAAAACTTTTCAATTGATGAGAAAATTGATTGCCTGTATAAAGACATTTTGAACGCCCTGATAGATGCATTTGGAAACCATGATAAATGTAAAAGTTTTTAAAATTGTTTGTCGGAAAATGAAACACTGGATGCAATGAGTTGTTTGATGGGTGACATTATTTGGGAAAGAATACGTTACATAACTTAAAACGTAGGTAGCAATACATGCAAGAAGCCTAATTCATGATGTAGATAGTAATGTTCTCGAAAGGTTTAACGGCATCATTGCAAAAATTTATTGGTGGTAAGAGGACAAATTACATCCAAAAGCAGTCTTACCAAGCGCGATGTAATGCGGCAGTTATATCATTTAATACAAAACAGCCACTGTCAAGATTACATAAAAAACATATAGGCAAAAGTCCCTCTGGCAGGATATCAAAAGTAGTGATGGGTGTGATCACGAATAGCAATAACAATAACGTGTGATATTTGCAATCACGAAGAACGCGTTACGAGAATTTGAAAGAACATGCTATTTGAATCACGGCTACGAACAGCACCGCGTTGCCATCACTCGGCGCCGCTACGACGCGACCGATCACTGATCAGTGATTGGCCGTTCTCACTGATCGCTGTCGAACGACCGCACGGCGCGCCACTGAACGATGATCGGTGAGCGCCTAATTGAACCGTTCACTTGGTTTCGTTCATTCTTATATCACTAGTGATATGATCAGTGATATGATCAGTGGATCAGTGGTCCGCCGTTCGTTCTGGCGAACGCCCGCGCCGGCTGGACGATGACTGATGAGTGGGCGATCATTTCGTTCGTAACGTGAATTTGGACACTGTTATCGTATGAATTTGGACACTGTTATCGCTCGCGTCGTAATCGTTCGTGTAAATGAGTTTGCTCATGATTTGTTAAAGCAATAAAATAACTTTTGGGGACAAGTGGCTTACATTATTTCAGAAAGACGAACTCGGCTTAGCACCAAAAGAACGAGAGAGTTAATCTTTCTGAACGCTAATTCTTCTAATTACTAATAAATATTAAGCAAATATAATGCGCGTTTCTGTTATTAGTTATCACATTGACGAAACTTTGTTACTTAACGTTTCACAGTACATTTCAGTACAATCACGAAAATCACGATTAGCAGTTATTATCACGCGTGATAAAATACCAGTAACGTGATCGTCGCGTGATTTAAAATTGAGAATCACGCCCATCACTAATCAAAAGTGGAATAAAGAAGACAGAGGCATTTAAGTAAATCCATTCTTTATAAAAGAAATAAAAGCAGAAAGTTTTTTTGAAGAAAAAAAACAATAATTCGCATTATGGAGAACATTGCAACCAACCCGATGTTCCATCAGAAATATTCGAAAAAAGCAAAGCTCTGTTATTTCAAGAATTGGAAAATAGAAAAATGATCGATTGCGAATTGAAAAACTTACGGTTATTCAAGGTGAAAGCAGCGAGTGGTTGGAATTACGAAGAAAAATGGTAACTGCGTCTAACTTTGGCAAAATTGTCAATAGTTAACAACACACAAAATGCGCCAATTTAGTTAAATCCATGACTGAAAATGGGATTTGAGCAACGTAGCATCAATTTGCCATGGAAAAGAAAATGAAACAACTGCACTAGAATGAAAAATATGTCTAGAAAAAGTGGAAATTCAGCAATGTGGATTATTCATTGAACCTAAATTTCCATTTTTGGGAGCTTCTCCAGATGGAATATCTGATGATTATATTTTTGAAGTCAAATTTCCCATTACAGCGCATAGAATCTGGTTAACGGAAGCGACAAGAAAAAGAAAAGTGACATTTTGGAAACAGAAAGATGGAAAACTTGAAATCAGCATCAAACATCACTGGTACGTTCAAGTTCAAGGACAGGTCCATATATAATTTCTTTTTATTTATTTATTTTTTATTTTATTTCTGGAAAAATACAGCGCATACAATATACATACGTGTGCATAAATGTAGAAAAAAAAGAAAAACATTACGCCTATAATCGTTTATTACACATTTGGATTTCAGCATATTACACTTAAAAATTAATTATAAAATAAACAAAGTTCATATTAAATATAAAAAATATATAGAAAACCGATGGGAGAGGTAGGGAATTGGAAGTGATTAGGAAGAAGGAGTTAGACGATGGTATGTGTATATGTATATAGATATAAATAAAAATATAGATAGGTCGTATAGTGGATATATAGATACAGATATTTATTGATGTTTATAGGTATTTATAGATATATAATAAATATTTATAGATATTTATAAATATTTGTGGTAGCTACTGATATGTTGTATAGAAAGTATATAACTAATTACTATAGGTATTAACAAGCTCGTTAGGTGCAATTGATTTGAATAATTCTTTAACGAACGTCGGTTGGTTGAGGTTGAAAATGTCGATGGTGGAGAAACAAGAGTCGTACGTGCATATCAGCCCATAAGCGATGGAATATTTCCCGTAGTTGGTATTGGCACGAGAGACCTCAAACGTGCGTGAATTGCGAATTAATCGCTGAGGAACGAAAAAACGTAAGTTTTCAACAAGGTATGAACTATCTGTGGTATTGTGGATAACTTTAAAGAAAGTGTATTGGAAAGAAACTGTAACTGGAACGATAGATATAACTGCAAAGGAAGTGTGCCTATTTACATTTTGGTCTGGTAAAAACGATCTCCTCAAAACCGAATATATACAGACGGATGATTTGATTTGGACAAATGTCATGGAAAAAACTTGTTTGTTTTTATATGGACTGTGTATTACCTGAAGTTATCGATCCAGGAGTATGAAGAAATATGGATTTAAGGGAGCCTGAATACACTTTGAAAGAAGCAAATAAAAGAAACGACACGATAAAACGAAAGAAATCGGTTCCTCTCCCTTGTCCAACGCTTAAGCGGTAGTTAGTTTTCAGTGATTTCATCACAAAGTGAGCAAAGAACTCACAGAGAATGTACTTGCCAATAACACTCCAAAGCAAAGCACAAGCAATATAGAGCCACCGAAAAGTACACGATATTCCAAATCTGTGCTGAGTAGGTACAGATCTAATTAATAATGATGAACAGGCTTTTGAAAATGTATTATCATTTGATGAATTTTAATTACAAAAGTCGGCGCACCACTACAAAGCGACACTGTCAAGGCTACAAAAAGGAAGTCTCAAATGTACTGCGCAATTTTAAATGTATTTATTCGTCTCTTTACATTTAATATGTATGTATCTACTCAGAAATAACAGACTACTTTGCCAACCAGAAATGTCTTCATGATTTTTTGTCTTAATGATTTTATATTTTCATTAATAATTATTTATTTTTAATGATGTGTATTTCTTTAAAGTTTACAATGATGTGCTTACAGTATCTAAAAATAAATTATATTACTTTTTAATTAAATAATTATTTAATGATAATGTACAAGGCGATGGGTGTCGTTATGTCCTCCTCAAAGAACTATTATACCGCGAATAAATAGTTCGATACACAATGTTGTTTTTTAATTCGATGCTAAATGTTTTTTCTGCCAAAAAATACTATCAAAAACTGTCACTACAACTATCAAAAAAATACTAAAGCTGTATCTCACGGAACATGAATTGCGATTTATGTCATTTAAAAGCCCTTGGAAAACTGTATCCAAAACAGTTAACGGCATTTCTCCAATTGTCATCTATCACCACATAAAAAAATTTTAAAATGTCGAAAATTAATTAGTGACAGGTGACTGTTCTTAATACAGTTTTTCAGGGGCTTTCAAATGACATATCGCAAATGAAATTCTGTAAGATATGGCTTCTGTCAATTTTTGACAGTGATAGTTTGGTTTAACAGTTGACAGCCAAAATCTAATGGGCGCATACCAGGGTGATACTATCCCTATGTTCCAAATTTCAACTCAATCGGTTCAACGGCTCGGCAGTTATCGTGAGAGATTACATACAGGCAAACAGACATACATTTCTCTGAAAATGGTCTTAATCATCTTGGTGGACCTCAAAATGGACATCTCTGTCGTTATCTAAACATTTTTTTCCGCACGATCACAACACCTTTCCTACCAGTGGCAGCCGGGAAAGTAATATAATGTTCAAGTTTAGATGATGATAAAGCGTAGCCTTCTTCACCAGCGTAGGTACATGACACTTGCATAATCCCAAAATATAAATCCCATTGCAATAGTGTATACCTAGTGTGTTTAGTCCAGACATCGATAGCGAGTGAATATCGCTGCGAGATGAGTCAACATAATAAACACCTGCCCCGTCGCGAGGGGAGGGGGTAAGTAGGCGGGGCTTAAAAACTCAGATACGGTTTATTTTTTAAGTAGTACGTCGCCTTAAATAAATACCATGATCTCGCAAATGCCGTAACCCGGAACGGCTTCACTGTTCACCTTCACGCGGTGGAAGTTGGCGCTCGTGGCCTGCCAGCTAAATCTCTATTTCACCTCTTTAAAGATCTTGGCCTTTCCAGAAAAATAATCAACTCTTTCTTAGAAAAATTATCTAAAACTGCGATTTGCGCATCTCAAATTCTATGGCTTCGAAGGGGGAGTGAATGGGTGGCAAGGTGAACGCTCACATGTGGCAAGACAGCTGTCCTAAACCTACCACAGCCGGTTCGTAAGTCCGGAATCCACTGCTCACCCCCCAGAAGTGTAAAAAAATAGTATTATGATGGGCCCGACTCCGGTCGGTGAATTCCATGGCAGCTCCGTTTGTATTTATTATTATTTGTAAACGATTTTTTTGTTAAAATAAGGGAACCCCTGGTATGAGAATAGGCCCCGTAAACCCTAAAAACTGTGCTTAAATCCGACAACTTATGCTAGTTTGCATCCAACTTTATTTATTCTAGGTAGGTACGTAGAAGCTGGTTGATTCAAAATGTTTAAGAAGAGCCACCCTAAACATCACATCGTATAATAAAAACTAAAAGGTATAATTATTACAATGATTTTACAACAAATAGTTAGATAAAGTTTCATGTGTTTAATAATCTTCTGTATCTTAACAGAAATAAATACGCAGAGATATAATAAATAAACAAAAACAAGCCATGCTGTTTTAGATTTTTATTTTTAAAATAATATATTACATTATCATTTTTCAAGTCAAGAGATTATAATTTTTTAAAAAGCATGGAAATATAACAATACAAAAAAATGAAGCATGTGTTTTTTTTGCCGAATTAAAAAAAAAGTGGTAAACTTGGAAAGATTTTCAATTCGTTTAGAGTATTCTTTAACTCATTGACTTTGATATTGGGGATATATTTTTATTTTTATATCTCTATAGCGATTGCTAGGTTTATCACAGCTAAAGCTGTTTTGAGTATTTTTACCAAAATTCGTCCATGGATTTCTCACTACATATAGTACATATCAGAAACATTTCATAGAAACATCTTCACAGGGAATATGTTTTAGCTGTCTCTAGGCATTAACATTAATATATGTACGTACCTTCGGAGGAGGGAAATTGTAAAACTAGAGCTGTCAACTATAATGGGCGAACCCGTCACCTCAGGAAGTTTCAACGAAATATGATTGTTCTATCTTCAGTGTACATCTAGAGTTGTCAACTACAGCGGGCGAGCCCGTCACCTCAGGAAGTTTTGACGATTAGTCGTTCTGTCTCTCTGAAGTGAGCGCAGAAGACTTGGACAAAAAATAGTCCACCATCAAGCTCCGCCACACGCCCGTAAGAGGCCAACTTCTTAACCGCGTGATAGCCAGGAGTGTTACCCAGCGGGCTTTCACTCACGCCCTTACTTCCAATTGCGACCAGATTACTCCAGTCTCTCGATTGGTTCAGAGTTCGAGGTCGCTTGCGCGGTCCTCTCCCTTACCAAGCGGTGAAACGGTGTGTACCGAATCTATCGCGGACCACGGCATCCTTTGCCGGCTGTTCACCCATGTATCGGGTAGCCGATGGTCGTTTCAAGAGCAGTCGCAGTAAGGTCCGCAACCACCCCCGCTCTATAGGAAACAGTATTGCTTCCAGACTCCCCCGACTGTTAGTCAGAGTGCACAGTCGATTGGCTTACGCCGCACGGTGCACGCAGACCGTCCAGGAGCGCCAGAAGTTAGATTCCTAGGGGAAACTAGCCCTAAGGCCAGAGTCTTACCCAGGCTCACACTTCATGCGAGGAGGCCGCCGGATGGGTGTTGACCCGTGAGTATGACCAACCCTGAACAGAATGGGTCATCGTGGCCAACTCAACAAGGGCCCGTTAGCTCCCAGTGACATTGTTCAACATTTTCGTAGTATCTTTATTTTGGACACTTTTAAATGCATAATATTGATTTCAATAATCATCAGAGAGAAAAATTAATAGCGCCGTGTTAAAGATGCAAAAATTAAAATATTTTATAAGCGAATTCGGTGCCACACGGTGGCTCAAAATTGTAGTATATGTCAATCTTATCATTTTTCCGATCCGTTCATCTGGCAGAGTGGCATTATTATGCACACGATCAATATGCAAAACGATAGTAGAAAAGATAAGGATTAAGAAAAAAAATGTTTCGAAGCGGGATCGATCAGGACAAAGCAGGACTTAAGTTTTTTTGATCCGTCTCATATATAATACAATACAATACAATACAATCAACTACTCCAGTAGATAGGCATTCCTATACTTGGATGCGTCACAAAATTAAATGCTTTATTAAAAACATAACTATCATGATATTTGTCATGTCTGTAATATTATATTCAATATTACCTACTAACAAATAATCAAAATATACTAATGTCATTAAAAGTAAGAGAGAATAATATATTAAAATAGAAATGCAAATTCTATGTAGAATAATCAACGTAAAATAATTTTATTGTTAATCCAGCAATACGCCTTAGTATTTTTAAGCTATTGCATAGCTTTTATCGCGGGCAGGCCAGCGCGGCGACCGAATGAAGAAATTTCTTAACGAAAATTATTGATTTTAAACTGATAATTACGTCTAAACGAGTACTGCTTACGATTAGAAAAAAATATATTTTACATTTTCCTAATATTCTTAGCTTTGAATATATTAGATTTTGTTTATATTAATTACATAGTGTAATTAATTTGTGAAATTAGGTCTAACCGAACACAAAAACGACTACTACGCAAATACTATATGGCGTATTATTATGAAACCTGCACCATTTTAAAGATAATTTAATTATCTATCTTTTTATCTACGATTTTTTTCGAATAGTCAAAGACATGAATAATATCCGTTTTTTTGCTTTATCGAATAAAATTCGTGCGCGGCGATCTATCGGAGACGTTTAAATTATTCCGAATCATTTGCTTCCGTAGCCGCAGAATAAAGAATTTTGAATTTGAATTTGAATTTGACAAATGATTCGGAATAATTTCAACGTTTTCCGATAGAGCGCAGTTATCTGATATAAAAAAAATAAAATAAATAAATAATTATAATTGCATAAGTTGTTAAAAATGCTATGCAATAGCTTTACCGCGGCAGTCCCCGAGTGCCACACGTATTTTTTTTAAACATAAATGTAAACATAAAGAGTACTAAATTATATGGGAATTAGAATGTCAGCTATCATCATACCGTTATGTTAAAATTTTACAAATTTTGCTAATTATCAACATGGAAAATAAACTCGGAATTTTTAAACTCCCTTATACCATAAATTGGGTTTCTTACCAAATTATTTATAATAATCTTTTAATATTGGTCCTTTATTTTTTTAATTTTTAAATTGGTCTATAAAAAATCTGAAAATATTTTTTTCTTCCCATAGTACAAAGTTAAGGAAAAAAACGCATAGGTCAACTTTGTTAAGGTTAATAATAAGGTCTATCCATCGGCATAAAGAAAAACAGTGAAAAAAAAAGTTGGTTCCTAAGTCCCTCAAAGTACAGTTTCGACCTTGCACCATTGGCGCTTTATTTGTGGCAGTGCCCTAAAGAGGCGTTGAAGGGTCTAAATTTAATATAGATTGGGCGTTTGGGCTGTTATCACAGTTAGTATTCATTTCTTCAATGATACTCGCTACTTTTGTATCAGAAAATATCGCGAGAGTATGTAAGGCGACTATTTCTATTAGGTTAGCTGAAAATAGATAGAAAATAGGCGATAGCCGTACCCCGTCATCTATTGTGGTTCGGTTAAGTAAGAGGAGCTCAGCAGCTCAAGGTAGGCGACGTGATAATTAAATGGTCGGGTTATATTCGGAAGACGACAGCTGAGCATCCTGTCGTTACTATTTTTTTTTTTTTTTTTTACATTTATTTATCAAGGAAAACACACAGTATAGTATAGAATATTTTATAAAAAATGTATACATTTAAAAATACGAAACCTGTTATGTATTTCCTGTGAATTACAAATTGATTTACAAGTGTTTGTTAGTTTAAGTCTGTGTGTGTATTTTATATTTTATTTATTTATTTAAGAATTAATTACTATAAAACATTGATTCGCTTACAAAAATAACAGGAACCGAATGGCAAAACCTTAACCTTTTGCTTTTTTGATTCTGTCACCCAACTAGGACTAGCCCGTTCTAGGGTGGACTGGACTCTAATATTACAATCAAGTTTGCTTGATTGCTTGATTGCTTACAAATGTACAAGTTTTAGTAAAAAGCTAATAACACTAAATTGCCCTAAAGTGTGGTCTTAAAAAAAAAAAAAAATAATAATAAAAATAATAAAAAAATATAATATATTAAAAGAAATGCAATCCCATTATATAATCGGCAATAATAAAAAAATCGATTAAATAATATAAATGAAGTTTTATGTGAGAAAAGAAAGAAACAGTTATGAATATTTATATATGTTAAGTAATATAGGATTTAATATAAAAATATCTAGTCAAAAAAGTACAATTCATTGTCAAAATAATATATAACAACAAAGTCAAATATTTTTTTGTAGTTAGTTCAATGGTAAAATATACTCAACATGTT
>OX155980.1:6561029-6590389 GCA_944548615.1 Micropterix aruncella
TGCCCTAGCCTCCCCACCCACCCAATCAGTGACTGACAATTTAGCCATTTCTGACCATAATAATTCTAACTATTAACTCATTTTCCTATTTTTTTTTCAAATTTCTAATATCGAAAGTAATATAATTTAATCTCTCGTAATATAATTTAATTTCTAAAACTGCCATAATAAAAGCACTTGTTTATATAAGTTTTAGGTTAACTTATAATTAAAACACTATTTTTATAATAAAAAAATATTTGCGGTATGATTATGGTATAAATACGTTCGAAAACGCCCATTATGAACCCCTGTAAATCGCCAGTCGCCTGAGGTTCATTCCAGTTTGTTGAATATAAAATTATTTGCCTACCTTCATTCAATATGCCGGTTACTTTTACAAGATGTTCAAACGATGTTCGTATGAAAACGATGCGATGGCTACCTATACGACAAAAGAGCGGTATCGCGTTTGTAGAATATAATCTGCGATTAAAATATTTAGTTAGAATATATAAAAGAATTTGTTATTTTTTTAAACAAACTGTGGCACTCAGATAGCAAAGAAGTCTGGTATACTGTGCAGAAAGTGAGGTCGCCTTTCGACAGGAATACCTATCAAGGCGGGCTCGGTTGCGCCTTGCTTAGCGCATTAGAAAAATAAACACGTTTAATGTATGCGCTTTTTAATCAGGGCTCAGACAGATGTATGTATATCTAAATTTAGAAGCATAAAACGGCATTTTCTGAATCGTAATTTTTTTTTATTTTGTGCTTTTGCATTTGAATACGTATGTATAAATAAATAAATAAATACGTTATAAAGTATTAAAAATCCCTTTGTACTGTATATATATATATATATATATATATATATATATATATATATATATATATATATATATATATATATATATTTGATTGGTTTTTTGTAAAATCTTTTTTTAAAGAATTCGTTTAAAGGATGACACTTTGATGAAAAAATAAAAATAATAAAAGCCACTTACATAGCTGGAAGGTTTTCCCGGACTGGACTGGGAAATGCTTATTGTTTAAACGAGATGTATTTTTGGATGAGTACCACTTTCGACGGTACACTGTAGGTTTAATGGGATCCCTTTATCGCTAGCGAACGATCGCCCTTCATCCACATCTCAAAAACAAAGCGTATCCTTTTGCAAACCAAAATAAAATGTCTTTATTAAAGACAAATTTAAGCAAAAACAATGAAAAAAATCACAATCAATCGTCTCTTAAATGCGGAATGACATTTCGAAAATTCGATTTGAAATTCAAATATATCCACTCTTTAAAAGGACGATATAAGATTGCTGGGCTAGCTATCAGCCAGCTATTAAATGAAAATAAAAATAAAATACTTCATTTGCTCGTTCCCATGAAAAAAGATATAAATCGTAATTTCTGGTCGAGAAGTTTATACTTAAGGCTAATATGATATTTACAAGAGTTTAAAACATAAGATAAAATTGTATAATATTGTTAATATTTGATTGGTTTTTTGTAAATTTTTTTTTTTTTTTTTTTTTTTTTTTTTTTTTTTTTTTTTAAAGAATTCGTTTAAAGGATGCCACTTTGATGAAAAAATAAAAATAATAAAAGCCACTTACATAGCTGGAAGGTTTTCCCGGACTGGACTGGGAAATGCTTATTGTTTAAACGAGATGTATTTTTGGATGAGTACCACTTTCGACGGTACACTGTAGGTTTAATGGGATCCCTTTATCGCTAGCGAACGATCGCCCTTCATCCACATCTCAAACAAAGCGTATCCTTTTGCAAACCAAAATAAAATGTCTTTATTAAAGACAAATTTAAGCAAAAACAATGAAAAAAATCACAATCAATCGTCTCTTAAATGCGGAATGACATTTCGAAAATTCGATTTGAAATTCAAATATATCCACTCTTTAAAAGGACGATATAAGATTGCTGGGCTAGCTATCAGCCAGCTATTAAATGAAAATAAAAATAAAATACTTCATTTGCTCGTTCCCATGAAAAAAGATATAAATCGTAATTTCTGGTCGAGAAGTTTATACTTAAGGCTAATATGATATTTACAAGAGTTTAAAACATAAGATAAAATTGTATAATATTGTTAATATTTGATTGGTTTTTTGTAAAATCTTTTTTTAAAGAATTCGTTTAAAGGATGACACTTTGATGAAAAAATAAAAATAATAAAAGCCACTTACATAGCTGGAAGGTTTTCCCGGACTGGACTGGGAAATGCTTATTGTTTAAACGAGATGTATTTTTGGATGAGTACCACTTTCGACGGTACACTGTAGGTTTAATGGGATCCCTTTATCGCTAGCGAACGATCGCCCTTCATCCACATCTCAAAAACAAAGCGTATCCTTTTGCAAACCAAAATAAAATGTCTTTATTAAAGACAAATTTAAGCAAAAACAATGAAAAAAATCACAATCAATCGTCTCTTAAATGCGGAATGACATTTCGAAAATTCGATTTGAAATTCAAATATATCCACTCTTTAAAAGGACGATATAAGATTGCTGGGCTAGCTATCAGCCAGCTATTAAATGAAAATAAAAATAAAATACTTCATTTGCTCGTTCCCATGAAAAAAGATATAAATCGTAATTTCTGGTCGAGAAGTTTATACTTAAGGCTAATATGATATTTACAAGAGTTTAAAACATAAGATAAAATTGTATAATATTGATTATAATATTGATTTATATCTTTTTTCATGGGAACGAGCAAATGAAGTATTTTATTTTTATTTTCATTTAATAGCTGGCTGATAGCTAGCCCAGCAATCTTATATCGTCCTTTTAAAGAGTGGATATATTTGAATTTCAAATCGAATTTTCGAAATGTCATTCCGCATTTAAGAGACGATTGATTGTGATTTTTTTCATTGTTTTTGCTTAAATTTGTCTTTAATAAAGACATTTTATTTTGGTTTGCAAAAGGATACGCTTTGTTTTTGAGATGTGGATGAAGGGCGATCGTTCGCTAGCGATAAAGGGATCCCATTAAACCTACAGTGTACCGTCGAAAGTGGTACTCATCCAAAAATACATCTCGTTTAAACAATAAGCATTTCCCAGTCCAGTCCGGGAAAACCTTCCAGCTATGTAAGTGGCTTTTATTATTTTTATTTTTTCATCAAAGTGTCATCCTTTAAACGAATTCTATATATATATATATATATATATATATATATATATATATATATATATATATATATATATATATATATATATATATATATATATATATATATATATATATATATATATATATATATATATATATATATATATATATATATATATATATATAGTATATATAAATATATATATATATATATATATATATATATATATATATATATATATATATATATATATATATATATATATATATATATATATATATATATATATATATATATATATATATATATATATATATATATATATATATATATATATATATATATATATATATATATATATGATAAGGTTTGTAAAGAAATCCGTTTATAGGATCATGTTTTTATTTAAAATAAAATTAGTAAAAGCTACTTTAAAAGTAGCGAAGGAAATCCCAGGTTGTATTGGGAAATGCTTATGTTTGAATGAGATATACTTACGGATGTGCACGACTTTCGACAGGTGCAATGTAAGTTTAAAGGTCCTTTTGCAGTCGACTAACGATCACTATTCATCCATATATCTCATAAATAGGGCTTATCCTTATGCAACACAAAATGCCTTCAAATGAGACGAATTAAGCGAAAAAATAAAAAATTAAACTATTGATCACTTCGGCAAGGCCGTTTTACAAATGAAAGTGACATTACGAAATAATTCAAATTTCGAATGCCACTAACATTTAAAATATGATACAATTGGCTGAGTTTGTTATCAACGAGCCATTAAATCGAATTAAAAATAAATAAAAAAACTCCATATGCTCAATGAAATGACAGAAGAAACTTAAATCTTTATTTCTGGCAGAGAAGTTTATAAAAAAGATTGTAAAATGTTATCAAAATAGGGTAAACCTATATAAAATTGTATAATATTAAAAAATTGTAAAGAAACATTGTAGAAAACAGTATAATATTGTTATATTTGATAAGGTTTGTAAAGAAATCCGTTTATAGGATCATGTTTTTATTTAAAATAAAATTAGTAAAAGCTACTTTAAAAGTAGCGAAGGAAATCCCAGGTTGTATTGGGAAATGCTTATGTTTGAATGAGATATACTTACGGATGTGCACGACTTTCGACAGGTGCAATGTAAGTTTAAAGGTCCTTTTGCAGTCGACTAACGATCACTATTCATCCATATATCTCATAAATAGGGCTTATCCTTATGCAACACAAAATGCCTTCAAATGAGACGAATTAAGCGAAAAAATAAAAAATTAAACTATTGATCATTTCGGCAAGGCCGTTTTACAAATGAAAGTGACATTACGAAATAATTCAAATTTCGAATGCCACTAACATTTAAAATATGATACAATTGGCTGAGTTTGTTATCAACGAGCCATTAAATCGAATTAAAAATAAATAAAAAAACTCCATATGCTCAATGAAATGACAGAAGAAACTTAAATCTTTATTTCTGGCAGAGAAGTTTATAAAAAAGATTGTAAAATGTTATCAAAATAGGGTAAACCTATATAAAATTGTATAATATTAAAAAATTGTAAAGAAACATTGTAGAAAACAGTATAATATTGTTATATTTGATAAGGTTTGTAAAGAAATCCGTTTATAGGATCATGTTTTTATTTAAAATAAAATTAGTAAAAGCTACTTTAAAAGTAGCGAAGGAAATCCCAGGTTGTATTGGGAAATGCTTATGTTTGAATGAGATATACTTACGGATGTGCACGACTTTCGACAGGTGCAATGTAAGTTTAAAGGTCCTTTTGCAGTCGACTAACGATCACTATTCATCCATATATCTCATAAATAGGGCTTATCCTTATGCAACACAAAATGCCTTCAAATGAGACGAATTAAGCGAAAAAATAAAAAATTAAACTATTGATCATTTCGGCAAGGCCGTTTTACAAATGAAAGTGACATTACGAAATAATTCAAATTTCGAATGCCACTAACATTTAAAATATGATACAATTGGCTGAGTTTGTTATCAACGAGCCATTAAATCGAATTAAAAATAAATAAAAAAACTCCATATGCTCAATGAAATGAAAGAAGAAACTTAAATCTTTATTTCTGGCAGAGAAGTTTATAAAAAAGATTGTATAATGTTATCAAAATAGGGTAAACCTATATAAAATTGTATAATATATATATATATATATATATATATATATATATATATATATATATATATATATATATATATATATATATATATATATATATATATATATATATATATATATATATATATATATATATATATATATATATATATATATATATATATATATATATATATATATATATATATATATATATATATATATATATATGATTTTATGAATATTTCTAGCCTATCGCAATATAACGGATGTCAAAATAAAAATGGGAGGATACTCGACTTAGTTTTGTGTTCTACTAGCTGCAAAGTGAGGAACTCTGATTCCCCACTCACGCCGGAGGATCACCATCATAAGTCATTAGATATTACCTTTTACCTCCCCTGCAACACTTATATGATGTGTATTAAAGAACGTTTAAAAGTTATCTATCATGCGGCTGACTTTGTTAGCATAAGTAACGCGTTAATGAATGTTGACTGGGATAAAGTTTTATCGAAATTGGATACTGAAAAATCGGTTACCTATTTTTACAACTTCTTACAGGATCTTATAGACAAATATATTCCGAAGAAACTAGTAAAATCACAAACAAATTATCCACCTTGGTATTCCCGTGGTTTAATAAAATTAATTCGTCAGAAAATGAAAATGCATTCCAAATGGAAAAAATATGACAATCTTTGCCACTACCAAACTTTTTCATTATTACGCTCACGGGAAAAGAAACTTGAGCGGGAATGTTACAAAAACTATATTGATTTCTCAGAAGAAAAAATTAACATCGCCCCTCGATTTTTTTGGACATTTATTAAATCTAAATTTGGTGCCAATAATATTCCCTCTCATATGAGCCTGAACGATGTATCTTCAAGTGACGGCGAAACAATTACCAATATGTTTAATGATTATTTTAACTCAGTTTTTATCCCCGACACTTCCCAAGTGAGTGACACTTTCTGTACTGATACAGCCTTATCTTCAGTTAACATCTCGACGGTAGAAATAACAGAAAACCTTGTACATAAACTATTTCAGCAAATAGATATAAACAAGGGTGCGGGTTTCGACAACATCCATCCCATCTTAATCAGGAAGCTTAGTAAAGAGTTTTCAATACCAATCACCATAATTTATAGGAAATCTATGCTGGAGGGCTGTTTTCCTGCCATCTGGAAGAAATCTCTGGTAACTCCAATTCCAAAAGGTGGTGACAAACATGATATTATGCAGTACAGGCCTATCTCTAAGCTGAGTCTATTTGGTAAGATTTTCGAAAAAATAATTACTACGTCGTTAACCACTCAAATGCTGCACGTTGTATCAACGGAACAGCATGGGTTTTTTCGTGGTAGAAGTGTTAACACAAATCTTATCGAATACACTGACTTTTTGTTGAATACCCTTGATTCCGGATTCCAGGTTGATGCCGTGTATACTGATTTCTCTAAGGCTTTCGACAAAATTAGTCATTCTATCCTTATACAAAAACTTTCGAAATTCGGTATACACGGCGACCTGCTAAGATGGATCCAGTCCTATATAAACAATCGTAGTCAAGCCGTCGCCCTTAAAGGTTACCGCTCTTCGTTTCTTAATGTTCCGTCAGGAATTCCTCAGGGATCCCACCTTGGCCCTTTTCTATTTACTTTATATTTAAACGATATTGGACCGTGTTTTAATAAGTCGCATCACTTGCTTTATGCAGACGATACAAAAATATTAAAAATTGTTAAAGGTCTTGGTGATTGTGAAGATTTGCAACAGGATTTATTAAGCTTTGAGAACTATTGTAAGGATAATCAACTAATTTTAAATACGGATAAATGTAACGTCATAACATTCACCCGAAAGCATCATCCAATTATTTATGATTACAAAATATCCAGTAATAACTTAACCCGAGTTACCAACATTCGTGATCTAGGCATTACCCTGGATTCCAAACTGCACTTTAACCTTCACATTGATAAGATCGTAGCTAAGGCTTTTAAACAACTCGGACTGATTCTGCGCATAAGTAAACCTTTTGCCAGAGGCAACACCATTAAAATACTCTACAATGCATTTGTTCGTAGTGTCCTAGAATTCGGAAGTGTAGTTTGGAGTCCCCAGTATGCTGTTCACGTAGATAGGATTGAGAGGGTACAAAAGAAATGTTTAAAATCATTAGACTTTCGGACAGGTAGCCTCTGCACCGATTACGCAGAGAGAGTAACAACACACAAAATGCATTTTCTGTATTCAAGACGAAAATTCTTAGACAGCATTTTCTTATATAAAATTATTCATAACCACATCAACTCTGCACCCCTTTTGGAAAAAATTCTTTATAAAATCCCGCGGTCTTCCTCCTCACGTTCAAAAGATACTTTCTATATTCCCTCTTTTCATTCAAACTACGCAAAAAATACCTTCTTCAGACGCTCTTGCATGTGTTATAATAAAGTTTTGAACGACATAGATATATTCTCAGTGTCATTAATTACTTTTAGGAAACAATTGAGTGATTTGTTGTTGCATTAGTTTTAGTTTACAGTTAATAATTTAGGTAGGGTACTCGTACTAAATGAAAACAGTTCGATCCGACTAGACATTTATATTGTTGTGGCTACATTTACAAGTTTTGTTAAAATTAATGGTAATGTAGGTCTATTTGTTTAAGTGTATTTGTAAAAACATTTGTTTATGACTGTTTTTTACGTAAATAAAAAAAAAATTATATATATATATATATATATATATATATATATATATATAGTATATATATATATATATATATATATATATAAATATATATATATATATATATATATATATATATATATATATATATATATATATATATATATATACATATGATGATTATAAAGTAAATAATTATAAAAGCCACTTACATCGTGACGAAGGATTCCCTTGATCGGATTCGGGAATGCTTTAGGTGTTAACGAGAATGATGAATGCCTCTCACTTGCGGAAAGAGGAGTAGGTTTAAGTTGGGCCCATTTTACAACTAGTAACGCTATACTAGTTGTAAAATGGGCCCAACTTAAACCTACTCCTCTTTCCGCAAGTGAGAGGCATTCATCATTCTCGTTAACACCTAAAGCATTCCCGAATCCGATCAAGGGAATCCTTCGTCACGATGTAAGTGGCTTTTATAATTATTTACTTTATAATCATCTTATTGATCAATTCTAAAAAGAATATATACACAAAACTATCAAATATATATATATATATATATATATATATATATATATATATATATATATATATATATATATATATATATATATATATATATATATATATATATATATATATATATATATATATATATATATATATATATATATATATATATATATATATATATATATATATATATATATATATATATATATATATATATATATATATATATATATATATATATATACATATATATATATATATTTATTTAAAATAATATATATATATATATATATATATATATATATATATATATATATATATATATATATATATATATATATATATATATTGAAATATTTGATAGTTTTGTGTATATATTCTTTTTAGAATTGATCAATAAGATGATTATAAAGTAAATAATTATAAAAGCCACTTACATCGTGACGAAGGATTCCCTTGATCGGATTCGGGAATGCTTTAGGTGTTAACGAGAATGATGAATGCCTCTCACTTGCGGAAAGAGGAGTAGGTTTAAGTTGGGCCCATTTTTCAACTAGTAAACGCTCACCCTTCATCCAATTATCTCAAAAATTAAGCTACAATCCTTCTTTATACGTAAACTCACTCAATTTCCTATTATTTCAGGGGAAATAACAAGACAAGACGAGCTACTTGACAGATGGAAGAATTTAAAATTTCGAATTTCGTTTTTTTATTTTCTAAAGGTGCGATATAAAGAAGCTGCGATCAATATTCAAGTTTTAAGTTTTCAGCTGAATATTGATCGCAGCTTCTTTATATCGCACCTTTAGAAAATAAAAAAACGAAATTCGAAATTTTAAATTCTTCCATCTGTCAAGTAGCTCGTCTTGTCTTGTTATTTCCCCTGAAATAATAGGAAATTGAGTGAGTTTACGTATAAAGAAGGATTGTAGCTTAATTTTTGAGATAATTGGATGAAGGGTGAGCGTTTACTAGTTGAAAAATGGGCCCAACTTAAACCTACTCCTCTTTCCGCAAGTGAGAGGCATTCATCATTCTCGTTAACACCTAAAGCATTCCCGAATCCGATCAAGGGAATCCTTCGTCACGATGTAAGTGGCTTTTATAATTATTTACTTTATAATCATCTTATATATATATATATATATATATATATATATATATATATATATATATATATATATATATATATATATATATATATATATATATATATATAAATATATATATATATATATATATATATATATATATATATATATATATATATATATATATATATATATATATATATATATATATATATATATATATATATATATATATATATATATATATATATATATATATATATATATATATATATATATATATATATATATATATATATATATATATATATATATATATATATATATATATATATATATATATATATATATATATATATATATATATATATATATATATATAAATATATATATATATATATATATATATATATATATATATATATATATATATATATATATATATATATATATATATATATATATATATATATATATATATATATATATATATATATATATATATATATATATATATATATATATATATTTATAATAGTATACGTAATAGTAGCCATATAACTTAACTTTTATTGTTTCTATCCGCATCACCAAAAAATCACGATTACCCCAGCAGTTTTCCAACAGATATTGCTGATAGGCAATATCTGTGCGAAAAAGTTTTCACAAGAATTTGTATACTTTGGTGTAAAATAGCATTTTTTAACAATAAAAAAAAGGGTTGTCTGTAAAGTCGGTTTACTGACGATAGTTGACCGTGACAATGTCATAAGAAAATACTGATGGAATGGTTGCATTTGAAGCAGTTTCATTTAAGATTCTGGTATTGTTTATTACAAACACCCAAAAATATATGCTTTTATACTCACCGATTTGACTAATACAAACACATGTACCCAAAAATGATTTACCAAGGCCTAAATACATACACAATTTTTTTTAAAATTACAATACAATTCAATACAATACAATACAAATACAAAAAAAATAAATACAAATTTTATACTTTTTTTTTAATTTTTTTTTTCGTTTTTTTTTTTGTAAATGCTATTATATTTGTTTCTTTTTGTTGTCTTTTAATTTGACATTATTGCCACTATTTTTTTTACTATGTTATTACATTTTGACATTTATGACATCTAATATGTATTTTTTTTGACGATTTCACCAGATTAGGTTACCTATATGATTGTCATAGCTACGTAGTCTTTTTTGAAAAAAAAATGTTTATGGTCATGATTATTATTATGACTATTTTACTAGTTTATCTTTACATTCATTTATTCCTATTTAATTATAATTGCCTGTGTTCGTATATTAGTTTCTAAGATTCATAATATTAACATCATGGCTCATATACTGGGATTTTGACATTATTGTATTATTTCCTAGCCCCTGTACCACGAAAATCTGACATGCAATTGAGTTGTGTGCAATGTTGCAATACAACATTAAACAGTTCAGAAAATTCGTCTAAAAAGGTAATAAACTTGATGTTTAACATCTATGACTCTAATAATTTTCGCTTAGGGAAGCTTTTATTGCCAAAAAACAGATGCTCAAAAAAATGCTATTTGTTTCATTACTATCGCCACCTGCATTTTTCCGGCGCAGAAGGGTTGCTAAATTAACAATAGAGTAGAAAAATCTAGTCTAATACCATATATAATCAATGATAATAGGTACATGATGATAAAAATATTTATATACCACAATCCTTACAGAAGACTGGTTTATGGCAATATCCTCCGGCCAAATGGCTACTTTAACACCAATAAAGGAGAAGTTACACGGTGTTAGCGAGATAGCAATTTAACTAAAATTTAAAGTACTTACACAATGCGGTTACGTTATGTTCAGAGACCCCTATCTAATATAGCCATTTAGATATCCCCAGGGGTGGCCGGGTCGGCATAACGAATATAATCCCTCTTGCCATTAATACAGGCGACTTCCTTTACGGTAATCTTTCGCTTCGCTACAAACGTGCCAAGCGGGCGCGGGCAGAATAACATTAATTCTTGCTGTATTTTCCCTTTACGTCTAATTCGTTTATCTGGTGAAAACCAGCCATGTATCCGCCGCTGAGCGAGGAACGAATTTCAAACTTTCCCTCTCATCAAAAACGCCGATTTTCTAGGATTACAATGATCAGACAGTTTTTTTTTGTTAATTTTGTTTCTTTAACGAATTAAATGCGCATAACTACTATAGAAATATATCAAAGGGTCTTCTTCATTTTTTCGGAAAGGCATTATTTTTAGTCATTTTCTCTGAAAGAAATTATTTTTAGACATTTTAACCCTTTGACGAGCACTGGGACACCGGTGACCTTTTTACCTTCAATTCTTTCCTGGAAAAACAATAAAATCGATATTCCCCAGAAAGGTATCATTCAATAGGGAATGAATGTGTCCTTCAGAAAGTACCTAATTTTTAAGGGTAGATTCATCCCTTTGCCAACCAGACCACCTTGAAGTCTCCACCTTGAAGAAATGAAAGAAGATTAAGTTTAATCTTCTTTCATTTCATTAAGCATATGGAGTTTTTTATTTTTATTTCGATTTAATGGCTCGTTGATAACAAACTCAGCCTTATTGTATCATATTTTAAATGTTGGTAGCATTCGAAATTTGAATTATTTCGATATGTCACCTTCATTTACATATGTCACGGCTTTGCCGAAGTGATCAATTTGTTTAATTTTTGATTTTTTCGCTTTAATGCGTCTCAATTGGAGGCATTTTGTGTTGCAACAGGATTAGCTTGATTTTTGAGATATATGGATGAATAGTGATCGTTAGTCGACTGCAAAAGGACCTTTAAACATACATTGCACCGTCGAAACTCGTGCACATCCGTAAGTATATCTCATTCAAATATTAGCATTTCCCGATCCAAGCTGGGATTTCCTTCGCTGCTTTTAAGTAGCTTTTACTAATTTTATTTTAAATAAATATATATATATATATATATATATATATATATATATATATATGTATATATATATATATATATATATATATATATATATATATATATATATATATATATATATATATATATATATATATATATATATATATATATATATATATATATATATATATACAGGTTAGGTGATTATGTACTTACATTTATTATGTTGATAATTAATAAAATTCATCGAACAGCAATATTAAGTTACGTTGTTGAGCCAAACGAGTAGCTGGCCCTCGGGCCTCGGGCCCTTGGGAATGGAATAGCTTATCAATGCGATATTTGTTGCTGAAACCCGATCTGCTCTTTGCTAATGGCATGAGCTCCAACTAGGAGTTGGAACAACACATCGCTACTCTCCATACACACCCGCTACTTCCAACTCAGAATGTTTTTCGCGATTTGTCTTGTTATTGCGCGTGAATGTCTGTACTATTCCCTGAAGTCATGCCCTAAGAACCTCCAGTATTATTTTCGAATTTACCTGCCCTTCATAAAATTGTGTACGTGAATTTTATACGTATTTTATACGTTTCACGTGAAAACTACACCGCATACCTTCAAGTTGCAAAATCATTATTTTAGTCTCATTATTAAGTTAATTAGACTTTAATTAAGTCAATAAACCACTTTTTTAAGTTAATAAAACGAACATGATTTCTATTTATTTAAGCAATGCATAATAACCACACTAGTTACTACATAATATCATCCATAATAGACCCTATATTTTCAATAAAGTAAAATAAAAATTGAAAATCCCCAGGGAAAAGAAAAAAACCAAAACAAAAAAAACACATTAAAACACCTGTAATAATCTGAATGACATAACTTCGCATGCTTGTTTTGGGAGTAAATGGATAAAAATAATAAAGTATGTAAATACATAGTATGAATATACAATTTACACTTTTACGAAAAGAAAAATATAATGACAATTTAATGAAATAAAGTATTAATACATAAAACTGTAACGTAACATAACGCCAGATTATAACGGCGACACTTTTTGTGAAAATCACTTTTTTCGACCAAACTGCTTGGATACATGATATTTTTATGTATTTATTCATTTGATGAATACGTCGATAATATTTTTTTCCAATATATAGAACAGTTGCACATAGGTTAATATTTAAACACACACTTACTAAAACAAAAGCAATATCGCAATAAATCAGTTTATTTATTAAGAAAAATAAAATTTAAAGCAGAAATGTTATAGACATTTTTACAGGTTAGACATTTTCAACAGAAGGGTAATAAACGTTATTGTAAATAATGCAGGAGAAACGAATTAGACCCATAACAATTGGCTAGTGGCCATAATTTAGGGATGCTGATGTTTAACCTAATTATTGAATTTCCGCGAGCTGACTGGTATTACTTTCAGTTATATGACAAAAAGTTGTATCACTCACACGTCTTGTATCGTACTCACAAACACACTTGATTATTCAGGCATACACCCAAACATTCAGATTTACTAGATGTTATGATTATATCACTTACACCAATAATTGCCTTCTAGCAAATTTACAAGTAATACACTTACGTACAATACTTACATAGTAATACACTTATGTTTTTGTTATATATATATTTTTATACATAAATAAAATTATTACATATATACACATATACATGCATATGCACACACAATTTCATTTTATTTATTTATTTATTTAGGAATTAATTACTATAAAACATTGATTTTGCTTACAAAAATGACAGAAACCGAATGGCAAAACCTCAAACTTTTGCTTATTTGATTCTGTCACCCAACTGGGACTAGCCCGGTTTAGGGTGGACAGGGCTCTACTCTACATACACATATAAATAAAATATGCAATAAACAACGTAAAAGTTAATACAGACATAAACTCACATACATGCAGATACACACATACTCGTACATACATATACATAGAAATATGAATAAAATATTCTATTAACAAATACTTCAAAATCCTTAAATAACTAATCATTCCAAAATCAGTAGGATTCTTTATATAGGTACTATTTTTATGATACACTAAGCGATATAGATTGTTTGCTATTTTTAGTACATGCTATAATGCTATAAAACAAGATGACTTCGCAGAAAGCATAGTAAGTCATTTTAAGAGTTCCTGGCTCCTAAATATATATTTATTTATTTAAGCCTATAAAACAATAAAAATCAAACATTTTTTTTGTTGCCTAACTGTGAAAGAGATACTAATCTGATAGTTTATGGTTTAACATCTTAGTAGGAATAACCTGTATCGACGTGGTACCAACAGAAATTTCGAAATCGAAGACTGTCGCGTTTGTTTGACATTATAAATATGATAAAAACGAATTTACAGCGCGAAGTTTTTATGTAGCTGCAACCGCCGTTATCTAGGGAAGACTTATTATTATAACAGACTCTTATTTCTAAACGGAAATGTTGTATTGCTCTGCATGTCGCCATGTTATCTCTGCTCTTAAGTTTTATTTTTAACGAATATTAAAAGGTATATTACATTTTATAATCATAGGAATAAAGAGTAGTTACATAAACCTAAAATTAAAATATTGAAGAGACAAAATGAAACATACAAGTATTTTAGTTTGAATATTCATAAATATCCATACCTACTAGAATAATATACAGTTTTACAATAAGGGCGGGTTGATGTTGATAGTCTGTTCAATAAAACAAGCTGTGTGTGAGGTATTCATGAAATATTTTTTTTATTTGAAAGGCCCATATATGCCATTATGTATGGAATATGTCTTCGTACATAATTATGTCCGCCGCAGCATCGCATGGTGGCACGGATCCGAGAGGTCCAATTTTCAACGACTCTGCTGCATAGATCCGGCTGAATCTGGGCGATGGCCTGGGTTATGTTAAATTTAAGGGTCTCGGTCGATAGCGGCTTATTGGCATAGACCTGTGACTTCAGAAAACCCCACAAGAAAAGGTCTAGCGGGGTCAAATCACACGATCTTGGCGTTTAATTCACGTCACCTCCGCGAGAGAAAACCATGCACTAACGAACACTCATTTCGATAATAATGTTTTACAGTCTGCTCAATCGTGTAACGTGCCATGGTGATTTGGTATCAGGGGTTGAATAATAATAAAAAACAGATTTGACAGACGCCGCTCAAACAACATGGCCGATACAAACTGTCAACATCGACTTGCCCTTATTAGAAAACCCTATACATACAGTATTGAAATTATCTTATACTGAAGTGCATAGGAAAACGTAGGTCCTAAACTATATTTTCATGTGTTTTTTTTATCTAGTCGGCAATATTAGGGGACTGTAGCTGTCTAAGAGCTAATTGGATTTTACGTGGTTTTATGGAGGTTTTCTTTAATTTAATGCTGATGGTAGCAACGACATGATAATGATCCGAAGCCATGCAAGTCCCTGGATACGTTTTGATCCATTTGAGCCTATCTCCGAATCTCTAGAACTACGCTCCCTTAAAGGAAGCCAAAAAGCAATTAGTTATCCTAAACCCCCCAAATATTATTCGCGAATTCGCCGCTCTCGCTCTCACAAATTTGTTTGCAGATTGTTTCGGCGATGCACACCCTTTTAGGCGAGCAAAGCCGCCCCAAATTTCGGTGGCATCTCATATTCCGTATAGGCAAGGAGCCAAGAGGGATATCTTACTCTTAGGGTAGCCTATCTGTTCCGGGCATATTTGAAAAAATAGCTATTTTCGCTAGTCTACATACCCCTTACGCTTAGTCTATATAACCTTAATGTATATTGACAATAATTGTCTAACTGGCCGGCTTTTATAACATCATGTGGCAGTACTAAGGCGGTCACCCATCCATGTACTGACCACGGCTGACGCTGCTTAACTTAGGTGATCTGACGACAACCAGTGTTTTCGTCAACCAGTGTTGTCATATAAATAAAACGGTCGCATCGGCAAAGTGGCCCGTTAAACATTTCTGACGACGATATGCCGCCGCGTAGCAAAGACGCGGATATAAAAAATACGACCGCACAGGCTGGCAGTGGCCAACTTTCGATAACATTAATTATACTATTATTTGGGTAAAAAAATATTAAGAATTTTTTCTCTAGCATTTCAATTATTTTGTTTTTCTATCATTACAAACAATTTAAATAAAATGGGGTGTAATTATCCCTTGTCGCGGGCCCCCTAAAAGGCGTGGGGCCCATAGGCCGGTGCCCACTTGGCCTATTGGATAATCCAAAACTGATGGTAATGACTCGTGTTTTCTTTTACATACATTTTAAAAACCATTTGATGGATATTATAATTTGGCTGTTAATATGATCATTATACCTTTGTACAAAATAAAACTTTATTCATTGCGTAATAAAGTTGTTTTTGTTTAGTGTGGCCCTAACCAGTACCTACTTACTAAGAGGCGGATGTATTTTTTTATATATCCAGATAATTTTCCGGATCATCATGTAGACGATATCCATAATACGCATATTTAGTATACATACATATTTCTAGTGTATAGTGGAACTAATATAGTGAATATACAATACAATATTTATTTATTTATTTAACAACTAGTCATTCTCTATTGATCTACTCAAACGTAAAGTCTGTCTGTCTGTCGATCATTATTTTTGAGTGAATTATTACTAGTTGAGATGCCGCGCTGTATCAAATGGCACCTAAATACAATTACGTTCTGGCTGCCTGTTTGTCTGTATAACCGCCAAGATCTTCGAGAATTTTTCTAAATAAAGCGTGAGTATTCCGGGGTATTATAGGCGAACAAGATTAAAATTCGCTGAATGGTTCCAGAGTTACAGACGAAAAATGATTTTGAAAATGCCTGTGAGCACCGACGGGCCGTTGCACGAGGGCTAAATGCACGTCCTTAAGAGGCTGTATTAAGTCAGCTGCGCATACTTTAAACCAATATTTCAGATAATATTCTCGGATTAATCGACCCTTAAAAAATATATGAAGAGTAGACTGTATGTATATTCAAGAGGACCTCGCGAAAGGACTTCGTCTTCGTTGCATATTCAACCGCTGATGGTTTAAGCAAATATTAGGTCAAAATTTATCGCGGCATTAAGTTCAGGTCTTTTTTTTATTATTTCTTGTTTGGGGCTTTTCTAAGGTCTTTATGAGCCTTGTAACACTGCGACCATTGCTGTAACACTGCGACCATTGCTGATCTGTTGTGTTCGCCACCTACTATATTTCTGCGCTAAGCCTCTTGTCATTTAAGAACCGCAGCATGCTTTTGGCGCCAGATTGTTTTACCTCCTCAGGTTGGAGGTAATGACCACCCAAGTGGATGTATCTTTTACGCATCAGCGGGCCACACTCGCACATGAGGACCAGGGGAGTTTCCTCTGCCCCTTGGCAGAACCTGCATATTTTTGTGTCTCGGAGCTTGAGGTTGTACATGTGTTTGTTAAGGCAACAATGCCCCGTGAGCGCCCTCACCAGTATGCGTAGATTGTTCCTATTTAGCGATAAGGCCTCACGCGCCGTCTCGGGGTCGTAAGCCTTAATTAGCGCTTTGGATTGATTCAACTCTGGCGTGTTGTTCCAGTGGTTGGCGGATTGTTCTAAAGATATTTATTTGAGCATTAGGTTTGCAGGCTTTTTGGTACGCCACAGCAAGGTTCAGGGCCGTATAACGTTCCCTTTGCTCCCGTCTTAGCAAGTTCGTCGGATTTTTCATTTCCCTCGATTCCTGCATGGCCGGGAACCCATCTTAGAATTACCCTGTTCTTTTCGCCCAGAGAATTCAGTAGGGATATGCAGTTCACGGCTCATGGCTCACGGCGACCTGCATATTATATTGCAATTTGATTTTTAACTTGAATAAGATGACGCGCGTTCGAAATCCAAATTTTCGTTGCTTTGCGTCGCATATTAACAGGAATTTTCGCTAACTGCTCATCGACTATATTTATGAAATAAGTGTCATAACCGATGTTTTGACCGTCAGGCCGTTTCTCATCGACATAGAGTGATTTACATTATTTTTTTTTGTGTATAATATAGTATTGTCATATTTTGTATACCCCTATAAAAAAAAAACAACAAATGTAAAGTAGTCTTTTATCGACTTTTACGATTTCTCCGTACTGCGTTTTAGAAGAGCGGTTTTTAATCTGTTTCTAAATGAGACGTTCCACCTAAGATTGGTTTAATTCATGTGAACTACTTTCGGCTACCGATCTATTACGGAACGAATCAATTGTATCTCTCTGCGAGGCGAAAGATTCCCAGAATGGCGCACGATGTCAAAAGTAGATAGGTCGTTTTTTGTCAGTTTTTTTTCACACAACTTCCAACCTTAATATTTAATTATTTTCAGCTCGAGCAATGTTTATACATATACTCGTCATTGTTGTTTTTGACGTGACAACGTCTTATAATTCGATGGAGCCGGCTGCACGCACGAAAAACATGACTCATGTGGCGTTACCTCGCTCTGAGGCGTTCCATTTATTATATTTATTATTCAATATAAATGCTGCCATCTACCGGTTGCGACAAGAATTATTTACTAACCTCAGTCTAAAATAGTACGAATGAAAATCACTAGATCGATTTAAATTCTTGACATAATTTTATATGTATTCTTGATATACGGAATGTTATTACCTACTGAACGGACAATTTTCTTGTGGATATAACGAAGTGCAACGAAGTAAGCAACTTTTATTTTTTAAAAAATAAAAAAGTATGAAAAGCTATCATTACGATGCGCTATCTAGCGGTTGGTAAAATGTCGCTGATATTGTTTATTTACGACGTATTACTTACCGCTAGATGGCGCAGCGTGCTCAAACGCTTCTCAAACCGTTAATTAGCAGTTTGAGATTTCAAACTTTCAAATTTAAAAAAAACAATAAACTCATAAAAAAACAATACATAACAAAACAATAAACAAACAAAACATAACAAACATAACAAAACAATAAACAATACATTTACATGTTATAGTCAAATCGGTGAGTATAAAAGCATATATTTTTGGGTGTTTGTAATAAACAATACCAGAATCTTAAATGAAACTGCTTCAAATGCAACCATTCCATCAGTATTTTCTTATGACGTTGAAATATATATATATATATATATATATATATATATATATATATATATATATATATATATATATATATATATATATATATATATATATATATATATATATATATATATATATATATATATATATATATATATATATATATATATATATATATATATATATATATATATATATATATATCTTAATATATATAAATTACGTGTCACGTTGTTTGTCCGCGATGGACTCCTAAACTACTTAACCGATTTGAATCAAATTTGCACACAATGTGCAGTTTGATCCAACTTGAAAGATAGGATAGCTTACGTCTTAATTTATAGTCGCGATATTATTTTATTGCAATGTCTATTATTTGACATTCGCAATTATCTGTTAGTTCCAAACGATTTTAACAGATGGCGTTATCTATTGAGTAATCCATAGATGGCGCTGCTATGTTAAACCTACAAACGTCACAGTCGGCCAGGCGTTATTCTAAATTCAAAATATTGTGAAGGTTAATACAGTGAAATTATTCCTGCTTTTTAATTATTTGTGCTTCATTGTTCAAAACTCTTTAATTAAAATATATACATGTAAGTATTATCACATAGTTATAAAAGTGGAATAACTGCAGTATAGGAACCTCTCTCCAATTTTTTTCATTTTAATGCTAAATCTGGAAGAAAATTGTGTCGGTCGCTATAAATAAGCGAGATATAGGCATTCAAAGTTTAAATTTTAAAAACAGGCCAAAATAATATAATATAAAAATGGATGTTGGTATATCTGTATGCCCGTCTGTCCGAGTTTAATAGACTCCGAAACCGTTTGACCGATCACCATGAAAGTTGACATATATATGTATTTTTTCATGGTTAAGGTTTTTATATATATCCGCTTTGTTGCAACTTTCAACTAGACGGCGCTGCAGCACACCAACTTCTATACTGCTCAACCGATCGCCATGAAAATTGGTATACATTGGTATTTGAGAACAGATATAACACGGGCAACGCCGGGTAATACCACTCGTATATATATATATATATATAACAATACCAGAATCTTAAATGAAACTGCTTCAAATGCAACCATTCCATCAGTATTTTCTTATGACGTTGAAATATATATATATATATATATATATATATATATATATATATATATATATATATATATATATATATATATATATATATATATATATATATATATATATATATATATTTTGATATTTTAAGTGTGTAAATTTTTTTAAATTATTTTCAATAATATATAAAATTAGATTCATGAAAAGTTACTTATCTGGGGTCCTGGTGGACCAGAAACATTTAAACGATAGTTAATGTCCTCTTTAAATACTTAGGGCAGCGGCACCTGTTTCCGCAATTGATAACCTATGATGTTCTTAGTTATTGCAGCCGAATTACTGTATGCCCTTGGATGTAATACGTATAGGAGGATGGTTTCTGTAACAGAAATGGATGTTAGTAACTTATTTTAGAAGAAATTATATGATTGAGAATATTTCGACACTAGTCGTATTCATCTCTATGACATTTCTCTGTCATAGAGATGAATACGACTAGTGTCGAAATATTCTCAATCATATAATTTCTTCTAAAATAAGTTACTAACATCCATTTCTGTTACAGAAACCATCCTCCTATACGTATTACATCCAAGGGCATACAGTAATTCGGCTGCAATAACAAGAACATCATAGGTTATCAATTGCGGAAACAGGTGCCGCTGCCCTAAGTATTTAAAGAGGACATTAACTATCGTTTAAATATTTCTGGTCCACCAGGACCCCAGATAAGTAACTTTTCATGAATCTAATTTTATATATTATTGAATATATATATATATATATATATATATATATATATATATATATATATATATATATATATATATATATATATATATATATATATATATATATATATATATATATATATATATATATATATATATATATATATATATATATATATATATATATATATATATATATATATATATATATATATATATATATATATATATATATATATATATATATATATATATATATATATATATATATATATATATATATATATATATATATATATATATATATATATATATATATATATATATATATATATATATATATATATATATTTACATTTGTCATAAATGTCAAAATGTAATAACATAGTAAACAAAATAGTGGCAATAATGTCAAATAAAAAGACAACAAAAAGAAACAAATAAAATAGCATTTACAAAAAAAAAAACGAAAAAAAAATAAAAAAAAATAAATACAAAATTTGTAAAATAATCCGTTAAATAAATTCCTACATAATTTGGAAACAATAACGTTTAAAATAAACAGCCTGAAGCGTTAAAAAATAATAAATATTGTAAAATAGCATGTCATGCCCTAAACTGTTTAAATCCAATATACAAATAATATCTAGACTACAAACGATTCAGCACAACTGTAGAACTTGTCCAACTTATAGAAAGCATGTGTGGATGCCAATTTTATTTTCATCCCATCTATTCGAAAAGGAGGACATGGTTCGCCTTTAAGTGCGCCCAAAAGTGGTGTTTTTTATAAGAAACTTTATAAGTGCGCCGCAATTATCTTTGCGGCTCACTTTTTGAATAAGTGCGCCGCAATTTATCTTTGCGGCGCACTTTTTGAATTTGGAACATCTTAGTCTTCAGCGCCGAAGAAATCGAACGCAAATATTGTTTGAATAAAGACTGGCTGGTACGACGGCCCCTAGTCGCGCCGCCGGCTGAATAAAAAAAAACAAATGAAATTAAAAACGCGCGAACGTCAATTGTTTTTGTCGTTGTTATTTTCTCATAGAGAGTGATGAAAAGTAGAGTGTATCACTCGGGCGCAAAATATTTTTGGCTCGGGCGCATTTTGAATCCCTCGCTACGTTCAGGATTCTACTAAAGAATCCCGAGCGTAGCGAGGGATTCTTTAGTAGAATCTACTCTACTCTAGAATCCCTCACTTCGCTCTGGATTCAAAAAAGCGCCCTCGCCGTAAAAATATTATTTTGCTCCCTTGTGATACAATCTACTATTTTATAAAACTCCAAAAGTCTAGTTTGAAGAGGGAGGCAGTTAAAAAGCTTAAAGCTAACGTAATTAAAGGATTTTTGTGTCTATGTTAGGTGCACTCTGAAAATAGCAGTGTAAGGGGTTTTCACGATTTCTTCAATATTTGCTAGTTGAAGACTGTATGTAATCGTCAATGTAGATGTAAGATGCTGCTATAAGTGATTCCGATATTTGTTTTCAAAAAAATCTTTTAGGAAATCAAACTGTGTACAAGTATCAAATGAATTGTGCGCAATCAAGAAAGTGTTTGTATGGTAGAATTCTCCGTTAGAACTGAGCATAATCCTATTTCTCAAAGTGTTCGAGAAATTGAGTTTTTATTGGGTGTAATTCGTTAGATCTATGTATGATTCCGTTCATTAACTCTGCTTTTGCAAACCCAAACTATTCAGTACAGTAATTATTATTTAGAATTTAGGTAATGTTTCCCGATACCGGTAAACAATTTATAGTACCCATAACAGACAGTTGGATGACGAATTATACGGTCCTCGTAAACAAATATCAGAGGTCCCGGCGAATAGTGATATCTATCAACACAATACCAGAAAAAAATGATAAAAATGGTTAAAGGCATTGTGCTCTTTATTTAACTAGAAATTTAAATTACTACATTATTTTCTATTTAACATGAATATATCAAACTGGTTATAAAATACTTTATAGTCACAACTATCACGATAGTTAACTTTTATAAATTTTATAGTCACAACTATCACGATAGTTAACTTTCCTTATACACTAAGAATGTTGGAAGTGCCGGAATGCCTACCTACTGGAGTAGACTAAATTGTATTGTATTTTTAATAGTGGTGGAAAAATTCGCATAAAAATGCATATGCAGTATTTTATAACGCATGGGGCCGCGGGCCGTTGCTTGGCGAACGCTGTTCTACACGATCTGCAAACATCTAACTTCGACCATCGCGTCGAGACGCCATTATCAAACATCATTTTATTCATGTCTAATCAGAGAAAGTGTCCGTAAATATGGACGGAGGCGATGCCAGCCTGAGACAGGTTTCACACATTTTTTCTGCGACGATTTTGTTATGAAATGACACGTCTGGGACCGGTTCATTTACTAATGGAGAGTGGTTAGAAGAACACGCTCAGAGAAACACATTCTTGGAGATGGCGCGGCGGCAACTAGCCCTAAGTATTTTACATCAGATTAATATTACGCTTGTTTTACTTAGGTTATGATAATCATATTAATATAAACTAAAATACAAACGGAGCTGCCATGGAACTCACCGTCCGAAGTCGGGCCCATCATATACTATTATTACTATTCTGGGGGGTAAGCTGTGAATTCCAGAGTAACGACCGGCTGTGGTAGATTTAAAACAGCTGTCTTGCCACATGTGCCACACATCACCATCCATTCACTCCACCTTCGAAGCCATAGAAGTTGAGATGCGGAAATTGCGGTTTTAGATATTTTTCTAGGAAGGAGTTGATTATTTTCCTGGAAGGACCAAGATATTTAAAAAGGTGAAACAGAGATTTAGCTGGCAGGCCACGAGCGCTAACTTCCACCGCGTGAAGGTGAACAGTGAAGCCGTTCCGGGTGACGGCATTTGCGGGATCATGTTATTTATTTAAATTGTACTCGTGGTCTTTTGGGATATTTGAATCCCATGGAACAGTTAATTCTACGATCAGGGCCACCTTCTGAGATAGAGAGTAAAGAGTTATATCTGGACAGAGGGCTGTGCATCCGATACTTTCAGGGAATTTATACTGCTTAGAGACCGAATCGACCTCCAGATTCTAATCTGAAGCTTTCTCGATTATTGAGAAAGGTTTTGTAGTTAAATGTTTTTTGCCTTTAGAGCCATCACGCACAAACTGTATTGGGGGTTTGGAGGGTAGTGTCAAACCCTTGTTGGTACGAGCCACTGAGAGGCTAATTACCTCGCGAATAACAACAAGAACTTTGTCGTGGCGGTAAGTTTACCGTCCTTGATCTAAGGCCACCTTGCAGCCAAATAGAAAATGTCTAGCTGTGCAAGGTATATTACTAATAATAATAATAATAATAACTGAAAATAATAAACCTTTCATTTACGTAAACTTGAACCTGACAATAACAGTAACCTTTTGGTATTTATTGATGAGCGCATACTATTATGCGCTAATCGATAAAATAAAATAGTTACATACATAAAACATTTCTAAAATCTAAAATAACAGTGCTAACAAGAACATTTTCAGAAATGAGAAATGAAGGAATAGAAGAAAGAACTTCTTACCTATGTATATGAATTAGTAGTAGTATAAAAGTTAAAATAATAATAAAACATAATATGCATTATATGCACTTACACTCCACACCCACACTCTCAACACACTTCACACACATGCACACACACCCACAAATCATAAACACAAGTTCAACGTAAGTTCTCTTAATTTTATTGAAATCCGTAATCGTTTTTATTTTTACCTAATAAATAGTTTTATAATGTAGTTTACTGTGTAATTAATAGTGTGTGATTTCCAAATGAAGAATTGAATCGGATTGAATTGAATAACAATCTCCGTTATATCTTTGCATACAGAGTTACCCCTTGAAAAGAAAGTCGAACTGTCGCGAATATTTCTTTCGAATATAGCAAAACTATTTCTTTTATTACAGAGATATTTTTTGCCTTTGTAATGTATAGCTAGCTTGTACGTATTTCTAGCTTACACGGATCAGAAGTTAGTCGAAAAACCAAGTTAAAGACGCTATTTTCTGAGGTGGTAAAGCCGCCAAGGTGGCGGCTCGAGCACAGAATGAATTTATAGGGACTCTCTTTAAAACCAATGCTGATTATAATCCGCTGATGCCGATGCTGATATTCGCAATAACCCTGGTCCAAAGGTCCAAATGTCAATAAATTACCATAAATATGTCGTGCTTACTGTCAAATGACAGGTCTAATTGAGTACATTCCGGATACATACATAACCAACAAATATTGCATAAAAAACCGTAATAAAAATAACTATAAATACAATAATTCACTTTCTGTAACGGCAGTCGTGTTTTTAATTCTTTTTAATATTTTGTTGCTTGTAAAATAATACCGGAATCTCCTCGGTTTATAAATGAACATATTACGCGGGAAGTTTAGTATCGTGTTGTTATTTGTCTTGTCGTGTAAAACACCCGTTTGACTCGACGGCCATTTTACGTTATAACTTCGTTATAACGCCGTTAAATCTACCCGGGGGCTTGTATAAGAGAGTTATATCGGCGGTAGCGATAAACTTTTATTGGTCATACTTTTGACCAATTCTTGGTAATATCAAAAGTATAATTTTTACACATCGTTTATTGATAAGTGTTAGAATGTATCATGATCTCCAAACCTGATGACAATGAGTAAGCGAGCGGATTTAGATCTGGCGTCGAGGACGGCTAATTTTCGGCTTTGTTTGGAGCTTTGCTCGGAACGAGCCTTATGACCCGGTGATGAGCGCTGCTGAAACAACTATTATTAATTGAAGAGGTTTAACCACGGTTTCAAGAATCATATCTTTTTTTGTTTTAATGGTTGTTTCATGAAAATGATTGTAGAGCTGTTGTAGGGATTGTAGAGCTATTGTAACGATTGATGAACTGGTAAAGCTGTTGTTTCAATGGTTGTTTCATGAAAACATTTTATTTCCTTTTTCATAACTGACACCCCACGAAATGATCATAGAAAACGGGTGATATTTATTTTGAACTAAACTAATCATTTGGAAGGATTACTGAGAGTTTGGAGCAGTAGACTCATTTTATCATTTTACTTACTGAAATACTCTTCAATCATACATATTTTTACATCCGAAAACCAACATTTTCCTTCATTTGTATTGGCGTATTAACGAACAAGCTTTTTGATTTATCGACCATATTTTACTGTAACCGTTTATTGTCAAACTGACATTTAGAATTTCGTGTAGTGGCCAAAGTTATTTATCCCGCAAAGAAACTCGTTAGGGACGACCACGCGATATTGCATAAAAGGCCGTTTGGTGAGGGGACGTAACACGCGATATCGCGTGATCAACAATAAATGTGTTAAGATTTACTCTTACAAGCAGCATTATTCATGTAAAATTTAAAAATATGCAACATTGTCTACAGCGAGATTTCATTTATTAATTTCATTTTACATATCTTATCCAAGGTTACATAAGGAAAAATAATTACATTCTAATTAAATAAAGCGACAAGTTGATTCATCCCAATACCATGCAAGATCTTCATTTAATCTCAATAAAATTGACAGCTCTCGAGCTTTTTTACCTGATATTTTTTTACTTTAAATGTCACAATGAATTTATCAATAGATTTGAACTGGTCGTAGTGTCATATATCGTATAGGTCCCATACAAAGTTTGGTCAAAGTAAATACAGCAATTCGATTTTCTTTATTACAATAATCATTGTTTTAAATTGTAAAAACGTTTTTTTTTTGGTAAACATAGATCTCGACATTAGATATTTAAAAGAAAATATTGATTTGATATTGAAAATGTATTCTTCAACTTATTAGGCGATGTATATTTGTGAAAGTATGTATGGCAAGAGTACAGGGACCAGCACACAACTTGGATATGAGGCCGGAATATTGCGACTCTTCTCTTGCTCTAAGCCAAGTCAAGCACACAATATGTCGCTCTACTTTGAGCGAGCGTGCAGATGTGGGATTTGTTAGGATTTTTAGTTTTGCGTAAGACTATAAATACAGGGTGCGAACAATATTTGAGGACAAATGGACATTAACACGAATATGTTTCATATTTGTAGCAAAATTTATTATATTTCTATGATTTTTTTACACAATGAAAGTGGGAAGAACGGAAACTGAAAGTATCCTCACGATATTTCAAAAATAGCAACACATTTACACACACACACACACACACGCAATATACTTACCCTCGCATCTCTAACAATATAAATTACCTATATGTAAACAAGAGTTAATTTAGCTTTTAATTTTTATAACCTAATATTCTGTACTTGGATTTATTTTGTAATCATTTTCTACTACTTTTATTATTTAATGATTATTCTGATTTTTTATCATTACTTTGTTTATTTTTTAAAAAAATTTACTACAACAATTTCTTAATATCTTTGTCATTAAACTAAACTTTAAAATTTAAAATAGCATACCTAATATAAAATTGGCGTTTTCCTTAGAACAGTCACTGCCTAGTTAGGAATGACGCGAAATCGCTGTGTAAACTTAATTCCTGAATAAATAAATTAAAAAAAATATATAAATGGTAATTGACTCTTAAACTATACAATCTCGGAACAAAACTCCCATTAGCGGCAATAATGGAGTCCATCCAAGATCGGAAACGACTGCATGCCCGAATAAAATGCTCTTTGTAGATTTTGGTCATTGTGACTATTATGGCATCCTTCAGCGATGAAAGAGTGTTATGGGGATGTGTATAAGTCTCCCTCTCAACTATGCCATACATGATAATGCAGGGAATTAAGGTCTGGGGTGTTAGGTGGCCTTAAAAGTTTGTGGTGATGTGGTCATAGAAATTTTCGGCCATTAAATCTTGTGACGTCATGGCTTTGAACAAGAAGCAGAGTCTTGATGGAATATGTATGGTCTGTCCCCACGTATATTATTAATCCAGCGTTTGACAAATAATAATAATAATAATAATAATAATAATTCTTTATTGTGAACTGTAAGTAGGTCGTACAAAATGGATAGGTACTATTATATGTGCTATACAGTTTACCAATCAGGCGTAAGATATGTATTTCTCTATAATTAAATATGTTCACTTCGCAGTTGATGGAAAACAAATCTGAAAAGTATTACGTTTTAGACATAGGTATTATAGTCGCCTATCAAATGTACATCCGTGTGCTCCTTCAGTATGCAAGTGTGGAAGTAGTCTTAATCTCTTCGTTTGACCATGGAGAAACATAATTTTGATGGTGGCACTCTCAAAAATGGTGCGTTTAGGCGCTGCGGGCCAAAAACAAAATGGCCGCCATCAAAAACATGTTTTCCTATTTATATCAGTAACCGTTGAAGATACGAAAAATGTTGTTGAATGAAAAATGTAGCCTGACAGATTGTGCATAGAAAAGGTCCTTACAACTTTCTTTGTATAACTAACCGTTTTCTCAAAAAAATTACTTTTGTAAAAAGGAATATTAAGAAATGAAAAAATCGAAGTTTTAGGGTTTTGCAAGCACATATTTAAAGTTTTTGAAATTTTTTACATGTTTCCTGATTTATTACAATAATAACTGTATTAAACTTTAATAAATTAACAAATATACCATTTTTATATATTTTTTTGTCCGATCCATTGGCTGAATTTCACACCGAGGTCATTACATGTCTTCACTGTTGTAGGTTTGTGGTAGGTATGAAGAAGTGTCATGCCATCTACTATTACAGCTTTTCCATGTAGCTCGTCATTATGTACTGGAACATCATGAGCTGTAGACGTATTATCATCTTCGTTTTCTTCAGCAGGTTTCTCTTGGATTGATTCTAGAGCATAAGTCTGTACAGTTTCCAATCAGATGTTCTTACAGCTCTTATGAAATTTTTCATTACTTGCACCATATCCATAT